>SNQJ01S0081187.1:40936-63574 GCA_010110895.2 Picea sitchensis
TTCTCCATTCTTTTCGACATCTATATTTATAAGGTAGAAGATTTTTTTGACGCGTGTTGGCCCGATTCTTGTTAATATAGTCATCATCCTCCTTCTTTACGTCTTTTGCTCTAGCATCGGCATGAATGTGAACACTAACAAAACACAGGTTATGATAATTAAATCCAAGAGGATCACCTACAATACTTTTGTTTATGACAACAATAGCTTGGAGGAAGTGCCTTCATACAAGTATCTTGGAATTGATATCCACCAAAAGTTCAATTGGAACTATAATGTTGAAAAAAAGATAAATGGAGGGTGTAAATCTTATTATGGGCTCAGAAACAATTGCAAATGAGTCTACCTTTGGCTTTGGGATAAAAAAAGGCTCATCTTTCACACTCTCATCACTCCAATTATCTTATATGGATGTGAAGTTTGGGGTTGCAGTACATCTAGAGAATCATGGAGAAAGATAAAACAAATGCAAAAGAATTTTATAACATGTAATCTCAAATTAAGAGCAATACACCCTATCCTATCCTCCTCATAGCAACAAGCTTCCCCTCGATTGAGAGCATTTCTATGATTAGGTACCTAACGTACACAAATGAGATAAACAAAATGCATGACAAGAGGCTCCTCAAAATTGCTTCAAACTCTAGACAAAACCACTAGTGGCTCAAGTAGGGGTGGCATATAGATGCCAAATCTTGGATAAATCATTGGAGAATACAAGAGGAAGCCATCATGCAGAATATCAATAATATTACAAATATTATCACTCATAAATTTATGGAGAATATGTGGTGTGATAAAGAATTAGTGGATAAAAGGAAATTTAGATATTACAAGGAGGTGGTCAACCCTAATTTAGAAGATCAAAATTATCTCTCTGTTTTGAAAAGTGCAAATAAGAAATTCAACATTGCTAAAATAATAACAAACTCTCACGAGCTACATAGTGAAACTGGGCATTGGAAAACTCCCAAAACACCATGGAATGAAAGAATTTTTCACCTTTGTGACACTAAGCAATTAGAAGATGAAAAACACTTCCTCTTGGATTTCCCTACCTATACCCATATTAGATCCCAATTTGAAAATGATTTCGACATTACTGACCTTCCTAACCTCCTAAGTCATCAAACCTATGTTGATCTTGGAACAGTTCTCTCAATGCTTTTTGAGCATAGAAATACAATTTTAAGGAAATTAAAGTAATCGCATACCTTATTAAGGTCTGATAGACCAATCGGTCTCAGTGGATGTTAATCATCATAATCATCATCATCATCATCATCATCATATCAATATCTGAGGGAGATATTGAAGTTGAACAAAATGGTGAGGAAGGAGACCCAATAGTGCGTTTGATATCCTTCTTGAATAACAGAGGTAGCACGAGGGTTGAAGTTTCATGCTATGATGGAAGTATGAGGGATGAAACTCTTACATATTGGATAGGAGAGCTTAAATTATACTTTGATTATGAGAATGTTCAAGATCCCAATTGTGTTCATTTTACCATTACAAAATTGAAAGGAAATGCTGGACTTTGGTGGAATATGTTGTAGAAGGACATAATAGATAATAGATTAGAGAAGATTAAAAATTGGAAGAAGATGGTTAGTAAAATCAAAGAGAAATTTTTACATGTTGACTACCAATAGAACTTGTGTAGATAAGCACATAAGTTTAGGCAAAAAGGGACATCAGTGCATGAATATACTAAAGAATTCTTCAAGCTATCACCCTGGTCAGGGATAAAATAACTGAAGTATCAAACAGTGGTAAGATATGTGAATGGGATGAAGTACCATATTTAGTATGAGATGATTACAAATTACTTTCGTACTATAGATGAGGCCTATTAGGTTTCTTCGAATGTGGAAGAAAAGATTGACAAAAGATTGCACCAAAGGTTTCAGGGAAAAGCAACTAGAGGTAGTGGTAGAACAAGTGCTACTAAATATAATGAGAAGGAGGATGAAGTGACCAATAGTCAAAATACAAGAGGAGGAAGAAGTGATGGTAGAGGCAGAGGTTTTGATTGAGGTAAGTATGTGATTACATGTTCTATATGTGGCATAGAGTGTCACAAAGCATCAGAATGTCCAAAGAGACAAAACGCAGTAAGAAGCAATGAGGCTAGAAAGAATTTCACCCTGGTAAATGAGACAACAATTGTCAGTGCGAATGTGGAAGTACTTAATCAAGAAAAATGAGAAAACATGATGTTGAGAAGAGTATTACTCAAGCATGAGACAAAGGAATAAGAAGAGCCTGAACAGAGAAAGAGAGTGTTCTAAACTAAATGTAAAATTCAGGATAAGTGTTGTAATCTTGTTGTAGATGTTGGATATCTGGTTTGGACAGTTGGTTTTCATTGATGTCAACCCTTGCAGAAGTCCAGAAGCCTAGAGATGTGGACGATGTTGTTGGCTATTTGGTTGTCATTTGTATGATTGAGATTAATGTTGAGTTAGTTGTCATTTATGTCAGTTGATGTCAACAGTTGTGTTGGATGCACTTAAATAATTTCAGTAGCACTGAAGGTATGGTCATGAAAATCACATTTGATCGAGGAATAAAGACATGAAGGTCAGTGTACTTGCAGTTAATACTATCATAGATGGATAGTATGCACCATGCCATTTATGGTGGTATATGATACACCATGTAGTTCCTCATGGTTGAGGAGATATGGCTCTGTGAAGTTGGAGGACCTTCAAGAATAATATAGAAGCTCCTAGAAGGTCAACAAGAATTTAATTATTCTAGAATCCCCTAGAAGGTCATCAAGAAGATTGAGTAGTCAAAGTGGTTGCAACAAGAAATTAATTAAGGGTGAATTTGTTGCAACAAGAAATTAATTATGGGTTAAGTAGTTGTAAACATAAGATAACAAGATGCATGTGAGTTGCATGCATGTCAAAGTAACTGTAAACAAAAGTTAACAAGTTGCATTTGAGTTGCATGTCATCATGAGATTGTAAACATAAGTTAACAAGTTGCATATGAGTTGCATGTGATTTTCATATCATCATGAGATTGTAAACAAAATTTAACAAGTTGCATGTAAGATGCATGTCAGTTGCATGTGCATGTTAGTAGCATGAGATCCTCATCAGAAGTTAATAGTTGCATCAGAACTTAACAAGTTGAATGTCAGTTTCATGAGATCTTCAATAAAACACAATGAAGAGTCAATTGAATATTACTTCTAAGAATATAGGTTAGAGATTTGAGGAAATGAGACAAATTTTTAGAGGGAAGGTGAAGTAAAGAATGTCAAAAATCCAAGGGAGGTTGAATTTTTTGATGATGAGTTCTAAGGCATGTTATTTAAAAGTTACCTTACCATTTTCGTTATAACGTTTTTTGTAAAGTGATTCAGATAGAGAAAATTATAGGATATTGAGAAGACATATCAAGGTACCTTTGGTAGAAATTTTATCTTCTGGGTCATTGTACTTTTGGAGATAAACTCTATGGAAGATAAGGATTTTGACTAGACCTGAAACTAGTTTTAAATAGGTGTTTCGGGTAAAACAGTAATAACTTATTCATAGAAAATCAAAATGATGTGAGACCAATTGAAATGGAAGGAGTACAAGCTATAGTTTTTNAGAATAAGATATCAAATATTGAGCACATGGCAGGTCATACAAGTTCTCTCTCTAGAATAGGCTAGAATTCAACAAGGTCTGTCATTCTCTCTAACTCCTTTTCGGGAATGATTCAAGGAGTGAAAATTGGAGGAGTTTTAGAAGACATACGGAAGAAGGTTTGGTACAAGTTTCATACCTTTATTTGTTATAGGTAGATATTTATTATTATTGAAAGTTATGGTTTGTGACTAATCCACAACTAGTCCCGTGAGATTCAGGTAAAGGTTCATGAATATGTTATTCTATTGTTGCTAAAGTTGAGGAAGGTATGCAGGTCTGTGATCACATACACTAGATTAGATAGAAGATCAAAGGTTGTTGTGATAGGTTTAGAGTGACATGTTGCGGTGACAGGTTGACTGTGACAGTGATGGTATATCAGTCCAGTGACAGGGATAGAGATAAGTTTATGTGGTAGTTACAGATTGGTCTACATTTATATTTCAAGGAGGTTGGATGAGGAAAGGAAAGGGGGTTGTAGCCTCCTTTTGGTTGGAGATTCCTTTAGATTTCATCTTGTAAATAGGGGTTAGAGCCTCCTTCCAATTGTAGCTGGAGAAATAGGAAGTTGGTGATTCCATTGAATGTACTCTTTGATAAATAAGAAAAACATTTTGTGGTTTTCTCCCACATTGGGTTTCCATGTAAAATTAGTGTGTACTGTGTTCATGTGATGTCTATGCATTGAATTATGATGTTTTGAATTCTCATGATATTATTTGAGGTTTTATATTTTGATTAAAAGTACTAATTTTGCTCATATTGATTCATCCCCCCCGCCCCCCCTCTTAGTAATCCAACAATTGGTATCATAGAAGGTTCCTTAAAGAAACCATTTAACCACTGGAAGGTAGATCATGGAAAGTACTGATATGTATAAGATGGAAGTACCACATTTCAATGGTAAAAATGGTCTGAAATATGAAATATGGAGAAATAGAATGAAACCATTTTCACAGGTACATAGATGTGATATTTGGAAATCAGTTGTGACGTGGTACACAACTCCAAAGAACCCTTTGAAGACTACAACCAAGAAGGAATTGAAAAGGAACAGCAAGATAGAAATGGATTTTATCATGGAAGGATTGCTTGATTTAGTAAAATCCAAAGTGGCACAATATGCATTATCCAAAGAGATTTGGGATAGCCTACAATATCTTTACGGAAGGAAATGAACAAAAGAGAATGAAGCAGGTGATAGCAGAGATGATGAAGAATTAAACAGAGGTGAGTATTTTTTCTTTAATTATGAAGAAGTAGGACATATTGAAATTGAATTCCATTACTTGAATATTGGAATTGATGAAGCATAAAATCCCAATGAAATAGAATACAATCCTGAGATTGAAAAGGAAAATAATCATGAAGCAGAATCTAGTCGACAAGAAAGAAAACTTGAAGAAGAAATCATCTCCTTGAATATCCGACTTGAAGAGGAAAAAAGAATGGAAGAAGTCATGAAGAATTAGATGATGAAGAAAGAAGAAGAGGTTGAGAATCTTGAAGAAGTTTTCATCTTGAGTGTAAAATTTGTCAGGCTTAGTGAGGCAGAACCACTACCTCAGCAGGGTTTGCTTGACCTCTTGGTCTTTGGATCTGCCTATTTCCATAAGCCAAAATGGCTCTTTAGTTCCCACTAGAACCTTCAATGCATATAAATCCACAGGTCCTTCTAGAATTTACACCCACACAAACAAGAACAAGGTGCAAACTTCTACTCCACATGACCACCGGTGTGACCACTTGATCCAAGAGGCTCCCTAGGCTTAGAAAATGCTCAAAAATCAAAGTTCTAAGAATTAAATGAAACCAATGCCATTGCGATCAGCTCGTTGTGTTGATTCCGACAGTACATTTACTTTCTCAAACAAACGTTGTATGAAAGAGTTATCGTACTCTGATCGTTTTCTCAAAAAACTAAAAAGTAAAAGGACTGGCAAAAAAGTCAATGCTGATGTCAACACGATGATAGCATGACATCAGCAATCACACCTCATGATGAAGACTTGGACCAATGGCAGTTTGACAAGTGGTAGTAGTTGACTGGCCATATGTGGATGGAAGATCCAATCAGAGTTGGACATGTGGCAAAGTTCAGGCAAATGAGATGGTGCCACGTGGCCCAGGCATGGAAAACCAAGTGGCACCCAATCAACAATTCATATGGCAAGTTCAAAATTTTTTGGGGTCCATGGTTTTTGAACCGATGACCACCCACCAAGTCCAAGTGCTTTGGTAAAGTTCCAACCACCAACACGCTAAGCCCCAACAAATTTTTTATTGTCATAACATACGACCAGGGGGTGCAACCCATAATCACCAGCACCTAAGCTTGTTCGTCCTCGGATTTCTGGAATCCCACAAGACCGGGGGCTATCCCTTGAAGGGCGCACACATTTTTATCCTTAGGTTGAAGGTTCCATGCTATGCGCCATGAATTCAAGAGCTAGTGAATGGTTAGGGCCAATGCTTAGCCTTTTGGGCTAGCGCTTAGCCATATTAACTGCATATGACCATATATAGAGAGTGCGCGCCACATTTTGGGGGGCTTAAGCCCAAATTTATGTAAACAATGGGTTTTTACTATAGTTTTTGGTATTTTTAAATTATTTTGACTGATATTATACCCAAAAATTAGTTTTTTGAGGATTTTGAGGCCATTTGAAGGGGGATTTGATCCCAAAAGAGGTTGAATCTTCAGGGAAGTTGGGATTCCTCATTTGAGCCTTGAAAACTATAAGAACCAAGATTTGTAAAGCTTGTGGGAGACCTTTTGATGCAGTGTTTTGAAGGGGTAGTTTGTAAATTTTGGCCTTTTGTCATGATTTGAGAGGCAATTTTGCCATGTTTTTGTGAAGATTTTGATGGTGCATGCGTGAATCTGAGCAAGGAGGTCTTTCATAGAAGACATGTATCATGGAATGTAACAACAAAGAGAATTGTAAGAGAGCTTTGATCATTTTAAAGAGAAATAAAGAGGTCCGACACTTGGAAGCGGGCCCAGAGACGTAGCCAATGATTGGTGAACTACGTTATCAACCTCTTGTATCTATTTCTCTTTCTTCTTTTTTTTGTTCTATTATCTTCATTTGCAACATGGATATTAATGGTTGATCTCTTTATTCATTAATAAGCATCAAGTAAAAGTCACATTTGATATTCTGAAAACAAGATAATAAGTTTATGTATTTCGCATTTTTATTGATCTGATGCCTAAAGTACATTAAAATAACTTGCAATTGATCAACAATACCTTCATTTTTGGATCAAGTTTATGGTATCAGAGAATTTGGTTTTGAAGGTTTGACAGGAATTGCAAGCATTGGATGCTCATGAGAGAAAAACTCAAGAGAGGAGAAGGCCAACTTAAGGTTCTTGACACAGAGATTCAAAGGCGATCACATAAGAAAGAGATGTATTTTCCACAAAAATTGGGTCCCTTCAAATCTGAAGATGATTTCTTCGAGGCCTTTAAATTGATGAAAGCCATGTTAGAGGATCTTTACCATGAAAGAGGTCAGTGAAGGAATCCAAAAGTTGAAGAAGGTGAATCTTCGGTAAGAGCAGAAGGAGGAGTTGGAGGTGGTGGAACTTCAAAACCTTATTCTCCTTCATCCTCATCATCTAGTAATGAAGCATGTGTACATTCCTCCGAGGATAAGAAAAAAACTCATCATTCTTCTTATATGTCGTTACTAAAGTTAGATATAAAGTTTCAATTACCCACTTATGATGGTGAATTAGATGAAGAAAAGATAGATAATTGGGTGAGACAATTAGAGGTTTATTGCAGGATACAAAATATTGTTGATGATGAAACTAAGATCCAACTAGAAAGTCTCAAATTGGGAGGCACAACTCTCATATGGTGGGAAAGAAAAACTAGAGATGATCTTAAGAAAAGTGGTAAAACAATATCTTCCTGGAATGATTTTGTTATTGCATTAAAACAATAGTTTTACCCTTTAGCCTACATGCAACAAGAAATGATGAATTAGAAATGTTTAAGGCAATCAAAAGGTCAAAGTTTACAAGAATATACTCAGATATTTCGTAAGAAATCTTTAAATTTGGGTATTCCATTATATACACAAGAGACACTCCTAAAATATATTGGTGGTTTACATTCTTATCTCAAGAACACTATTCTTATGCTAAATCCTTCTAACTTTGATGAAGTATGTGTACAATCCATTCACATTGAATCAAGTAAAGGGAATGTTGGTGATAGTGTTTCTACAGATACTTGGAAAATAAAGGATGCAGGGAAAAAGAAAGAGAAGAAGACGACCACGACAAGAAAGGAGAATCCTACTTGCGGGCATTGCAAGAAGGTAGGTCATGATGAAGATCATTGTTGGACCTTATATCCTAAAATGAAGCCAAAGAAGTATGCCAATCAATGAAGGAAGAAGACCACAGCTATGACAGTTCAAGTGGATATTGGATCAGATTCTGGTGATGAGACATAGGTTGTAGCTATGGGAATCCGAGGTATAAATTATGTTGCAAGTTCTATCTCTTCTAGTTCAGTTGATGTAAATGATGAGTGTAAAAGGAGTGAACTTTTCCACATAAGGGTTATAACACATAATGTTAAAGTTGATACTCGTGTAGACAGTGGATCACAAGCCAATCTAGTCAGTGAAGAGGTTGTAAATAACTTGGGACTTGAATCTAAGTCACATCCTAAACCATATCCATTGGGGTGGATATGTGGTGATAATAATTTGCAAGTAACCAAACAATGTAAAATCAAGTTTGCAATCACTTCTGATTATGTTGATGAAGTAGAGATTGATATAGTGCCACTGGAAATATGTGGAATTGTATTGGGAAGCCCATACCTTTATGATAGGAAATCCATATACTACAGGGAGGAGAATAAATATTGCTTCAAGAAACATGGGAAAGAGTACATTGTTCGTGCTCATCGCATGAAAAATGACAGGTCTTTTGCAGCTATAGGGCAGTTAAAAAGACTGGTAAATGCAAGAAATTTTTTAACACTTATGTCTGTAACAAAAAATGAAGTTATTGATGCTAAACATGAGATGATTCCATATGTTTCAAATAGTCATGAAGTGTCACCGGAGGTACAACATAAGGTTCAACTGCATAATTTGATTATTGTTCCTGTTCAAAAGGGGAAGCATGTTTTGTCATTTTCATTTGCATAATCAGTATTGTTGATTAGTTTGTTGTTGTTCAGTCATGTATGGATGCAATGTGCAACAAATAATGTAGATGATTGTGCGATAAATGAAATGATTACTTTGATAAACAATGTTATCTCAGTTTTCATGTTTGTTGTGATTAGTCATGTGATCATTATCCCAACAGAGAGGATGGATGATATAAGACAAAGTGGGGAGGCAGTACCCTCAATTATTACCTGAGTAAAAGCATACTTTTGGTGGTCCAAAAGATTCCAAAGTGGGGAGGAGTGATCCAGGAGGCTCCCCAGGCTTAGAAAATGCTCAAAAATCAAAGTTCTCAGAATTGAATGAAACTGGTTCCATTGCGACCGACTTGTCACACTGAATCTGAGAGTATATTTACTTTATCAAATGGATGATGTATGCGAGAGTTATCGTACTCTGATCATTTTCTCAAATAGCTAAAAAGTCAAAGGACTGGAAAAAAGTCAATGTTGACATCAACATGACGACATCATGACATCACCAATGACACCTAATGATGCAGACTTGGACCAATGGCAATGTGACAAGTGGTAGTAGTTGACTGGGCATATGTGGATGGCAGATCCAATCAGAGTTGGACACATGGAAAAGTTTGGGCAAATGAGATGGTGCCACGTGGCCCAGACATGGAAAACCATGTGGCACTTAGTCAACAATTCATATGGCAAGTTCAAAAAATTTTGGGGGTCCATGGGTTTTGAACCCATGACCACCCACCAAGTTCAAGTGCTTTGGTAAATTTCCAACCATCAACTTGCCATAAATGATTCTTGTTTATGTAACACATATTAATATATAAAAGGTGTGATATTTGGTATAGCGTGGAGGAGGGGGTTGGGGCTAAGCCCCATCCCATGTTCTATTGTCATAACATATGACCGAGGGGCGCGACCCATAACCACCAGTGCCTAAGCTTGTCCACCCTCAGATTTCGGGGATCCCACAAGACCAGGGGCTATCCCTTCAAGGGCATGCACATTTTTATCTTTAGGCCGAAGGTTCCATGCTATGTGCCATGGATTCATGAGCTAGAAAATGGTTAGAGCCAATGCTTAGCCCTTTGGGCTAGCGCTTGGCCATATTAACTGCATATGACCATATATAGAGGGAACACACCACATTTTGGGTGGCTGAAGCCCAAATTGATGTAAAAAAATGGGTTTTTACTATAGTTTTGGGTATTTTTAAATTATCTTGACTGATATTATGCCCAGAAATTGGTTTTTTGAAGATTTTGAGGCCATTTGAAGGGGTATTTGGTCCCAGAAGGAGGCTAGATCTTGAGGGAAGTTGGAATTCCTCATCTACTCCTTGAAAACTATAAGAACCAGAATTTCTGAAGCTTGTGGGAGACTTTTTGATGCAGGTTTTTGAAGGCGCAGTTTGTAAATTTTGGCCTTTTCTCATGATTTGAGAGGTAATTTTCCCATGTTTGTGCGAAGACTTTGATGGTGCATGTGTGAATTTGAGCAAGGAGGTCTTGCACAATAGACATGAAGCATGTAATGTAAAAACAAAGAGCATTGTAAGAGAACTTTAAGCATTTTAAAGAGCAATAAAGAGGTCCTCCACTTGGAAGCGAACCTCTTGTATCTATTTCTCTTTATGTTTTTGTTTTTCTATTCTCTTCATTTTCATCATGGATATTAATGGTTGATCTCTTTATTCATTAATAAGCATAAAGTAAAAGTCACATTTGATATTCTGCAAAAAAGATAATAAGTTTATGTATTTTGCATTCTTATCGATCGGATGCCTAAAGTACATTAAAATAACTTGAAATTGATAAGTAATACCTTCATTTTTGGATCACCAGTAGCTTAAACCCAAAGAGGCCTTCTAGTTCGCAACTTCATGTTTTGCGATTTCAGGATTCCTGCTATGAGTCACCCCGACTCCTCCACTACTCAAAACCCTGAAATGGGCTAACAGTCCTTAGCTCCTCCCTTATGCTTCCACCATATGACCTCCAGCCAAATCTTGGGGCCTCTCCTCCGAGTGCATCGCGATTTCGTGACTCTTGAGTTCACGATGCGACTCTTATCCCTTTTCTCGAAGTCTGAATACATGACTTCCTTGCTACAGATCAACGGTCTTGAACCTCCCAGGATCTAATAGTTCAGATGCTTTTTTCTCGAAGTCGGGACTTCTCAACTCGTAACTTCCAATTTGTCATTTCCTCCACGCTCTTGACTCCCTAAATGCCAAAAATCCAATATCCAATCAATGGCTCGGTGCTATATTGCACTTCTATTGGTATAAGAACAACTCTATCTCTCCTAATATTTTCTGAGGTAGAACCCAGAATCTCGTCAATGCACTACTTGCGGACTTTCACTGCACTCTTTGCAGGAATTCTCAAGACAAGAAGAAATTGAAACTTATCCTCTCCCTCTCACAAACTTCATACATTCAACATGAAATCATACACATAAATAATTGAAACAAATGCATAACAGTGCATATAAGAAAATTGTAAAAATACCATTCAATAGATGCAAACAATAACCACAACAACACCATGAAATTGAGTTAAAGCATTCTTATATTAATTCAACTGCTTCTGTACATGGTTTCTATAACAACAACTATCTTCTTATACAACTTCTACAGGCTCTGTTCTTCTCTGTTATTCTATGCTCTCTTTCTCTACAACTTCTACTCATACAATGAGAATAATGATACTACCATACATATGAGAGAGCTTCCTTGATTTTTCCCTCCTACAACTCTAAGATATCTTATCGAAATTAAAGGCTACAACTACTTTACATTTATTACATTAAATGCCTCCAACCAACAGATAAGAGAACTACTCAAGATTTGCGTTACAATTCCCAAAACATTTAAGATAACTTACGTCTCTCCAGATATTACATTAATGTTCCATCCTTTTGAAATTCAAAATATCTTCAAAATGTGCATTGGTGCGTATCCAACTGTCCTCCTCTTCCGCTTTGCTGGCGATGATCCTGCATCATACTCCTCTGGATGAAAAATTCATGGACTCTTGCCCATGAGCTCCTGCACCATCTGTCCATGTTTCTTCTCTTTCCCAACTGGCATCTTCAATTGGGTGTCCCTTCCACTTTATCAAATATTCAAAATATGTCTTCCTTCGGGTTTTCTTACCAACTCTCTGATCGGTGATCTTTTCCATCTGTGGCTTTTCAGCTACAGGCATCTTCTTGACCCACTAAACTTACTTTTGTTTATCTTCTCCTCTCACTTCATCTTCTCTGTAAGGATACATATCTACTACGTTGAATATGGGTGATATGCCCACATCATCTGCCAATTCTATTTTGTAAGCATTGGCCTCAAATTTCCGTAACATCTTACACGACCCTATCTTTTGCATCTTCATCTTATTATATGTTCCCCTTGGGAACCTTTCTTTTCTTAGATGTGCTAAGACTAAATATCCCACTTCGAATTGAAGATCTCTTCTGTGCTGATTTGATTTGCGCTTATATTCCTGGTTGGAACTCTGCAACCGCTCTTTAATTTTACCGTGGAGCTCCTGCATCTCTGCTGCAAAATCTTTGGCTCCAGCACTTCTAAACTCATTCTGCTCCAAGTCTCTCAACTCAGATACTCCTCTTGGCTACATTCCATACATTATCTGGAATGGGCTATGTCCTGTACTCCAGTTAGGTGAGTCGTTATATGAAAATTCCTCTTGCGACAAAATCTTATCCCACTTACTATGATGCTCAACTATTAAACTCCTCAATATGTCTCCCAAACTTCGATTTACTACCTCAGTTTGTCCATCCTTCTGAGGGTGATATGTTGAGATAAAAGATAGATTTGTCCCCAGCTTCTTCCATAGTGTCCTCTAGAAATGGCTGAAAAATTTGGTATCTCTGTCTGAAACAATACTCTTGGGTAAACCATGAAGTCGAACAACTTCTTTGAAAAATAGATTTTCAATGTGTGTTGCAGCACTGGTTTTTTGACATGGAATGAAATGTTCCAATTTTGAGAATCTGTCGACTACCACAAATATGGAATCGCAACCTCTCTATGTCGTCGGCAGTACTAACACAAAATCCATGCTTACCGCGTCCCACAGCCTCTTTGGTATTGACAATGGTTGATATAACCCAATATTCTGTCTTATCCCCTTTGCGTGCTGGAAAATTCTACATCTATTCACAAATTTCTTGACATTTGTCCTCATCCCTGGCCAATAATACAAATTGTTCATTTGTGCAAATGTTTTATCATGGCCGAAATGTCGAACCAATCCTCCACTATGTTTTTCCTTGAAAATGTTTTCTCTCATAGAACTCTTTGGGACACACAACTGATTTCCTTTTAACAACAGTCCATCCTGAATTAAATATTCAATCCATTGGCTTCTATATTTCAGAACATGATTCTCACATGCTTCATAAGCGTCCTTGAAATCTAAATCATCTCTGTACATTTCTTTAATGCTATCAAAACCTAAGGTATTCACACGAAACTCCTGCAGAATCAAACATTTCCTGCTCAATGCATCAACAACCTTGTTAGCATTTCAAGAAATGTGATTTATAACAAAAGTAAATTTCTACATAAATTTAACCCATTTTTCATGTTTCTGGTTCAGTTTCTCTTGTCTGGTTATAAATTGTAAGGCCTAGTTGTCACTATACAAAACAAACTCTTTTGGAACCAGGTAGTGCCTCCATTTCTTTAGTGCTTGTATGACGACATAAAGTTCTTTATCATACGCGGAATAATTTCTCTTGACATCATTTAGCTTCTCACTGAAGTATGCAACTAATATGTTGTCTTGACTTAAGATTGTTCCAATCACAAATCCACTTGCGTCACATCTCACTTGAAATGTATTACTGAAGTATGGCATAACCAAAATTGGATATCTAGTTATCTTCTCTTTCAACAACTTGAAACTTTTCTTCGCTTCCTCTGTCGAATGAAAAGATTTATGTATTTTCTTGACTGTGTCCATCATTAATGCCAAAATTCCACTAAAATTCCTGATGAACTACCTGTAAAAAATGGTTAGTCCATTGAAGCTTCTGACTTCAAATATATTCCTTGGCAATGACCACTCTTTTATTTCTCTTACCTTTTCAGGATCCATCTTCAACTCATTCAAAGAGAGAAAGAACCCCAAATAAATGAGTTATGTCTTCATAAAAGACGTCTTCTTCAGATTTATCAACAACTTCTCTTGTTGAAACCTCCTCATCACTAGAGTTAAATCTCTCAAATTTTCTTCCTCGGTATTACTGAAGATCAATATATCATCAAAATACACAATTACAAAATTCCCAATGAAATATTTCAAGATTTCGTTCATTAATGTCATAAAAGTACTTGGCGCATTTGTCAAGCCAAATGTCATGACAATCCATTCATACAATCCCTCATTAGTCCTAAATGTTGTCTTCCATTCATCACCTTCCCTCATTCTAATATGATGATATCCACTCTTCAAATCAATTTTTGAAAAAAACTTTGCTCCACTCAAGCAATCCATCAAGTCATCCATCCTGGGTAAAGGAAATCTATACCTGATGGTGATTTTTTTTATATCCCTTGAGTCTATACAAATTCTCCATCCACCATCCTTCTTTGGACTTAACACTGTTAGCATAATGCATGGACTCAAGATCTCTCTGATCAACCCTTTGTCCATCAAACCCTGGACTTGCTTCTTAACCTCTTCATTCTCCTGTTGTGTCAATCTTTATGTTTCCTTGTTTGGTAAACTCTCTCTTGGTATAAGGTGAATATGATGGATTATACTTATGATGGGAGGAAACGAACAAGGTAAAGCATCCACCACTATATCAACGAAATTCTCCAATAGTTACTAAATCTCCTCAGGTAGATCATCTATTGAGGTATTGTTCAAGATGACTCTAGGTTTTCTCACCACAAAAAACTACATTTCTTTGTCTTTCTTGAATTCATCAAAAATTTCCTTCCCACTCATGAGAAGTATAGTATTGCTTGTTTCTTCTTTCACCTTCTTGTCTTCAATTGGCAGCAACATATGCGTCCTACCATTCTTCTCAAAGATGTATGTGTTCTTTCTTCTATCATGAATAACATTCCTGTCATATTTACATGGCCTCCCCAACAAAATACGACATACATCCATGGGAATAACATCACATAAGTTCTCATATATATATCCCCCTATCTTAAATTCAACTAAACACTGTTTAGTGACAATTACTTGATGTCATTTTTGGAACCACGAAACTTTGTATGGGCTTGGATGTGCAACTGTTTCCAATTCTATCTTTTCCACCATTTCTGTGGATTCTAGATTATCCATTCTTCCACTGTCAACAATTACCTTCCATACCCTATCCTTGGTCTTGCAAGCTGTCCTAAATAAACTGTTCCTCTGGATTGGATTCTCCATATCTTTCTCTAGCATCAAGACAATTTTCCTCATCATTAAGGATCTTCCACCTTCTGCATCTTCTGCCTCAACATTTCACCTTTGCACTTCTAAAATGTGATCTTTGCCTCCTCCATCCCTTTTTTCTATTGGGACATTTAAAATATTTTTGTCCTATATTTCCACAGACAAAACACTTTATTTCATCTCCTCTACCTCTTTCTCTTCCTCTTGCTCGAGGAAAAGTGTTCCTATCGGCATACTATCCTCCTTGTGAGATTCCTCCTCTTTCTGGGTGGTTATGAGGTTTCTTTTCTTCATCCTTGGGCTTCTGTAATCTATCTTAGGGAATTGCTTTGCCTCTTCTTTGAATTCTACCTCTGCCCCTTTTACCTTGCTTTCGGGACAAGTTTACTTCTGCCTTTGAAGCACTCTGATAAGAATATTCCCCATTCCTGATTGTCACCATTATCATCTCATATTGAATCTTGTATCTCAGGACATTCATGTATCTGGCGACGTTTTCATCATCACTCTTGCGATGACCAACTCTGATGTTTAACCTGCAAAATTCTTCAGTGTATTCCTTCACTATCATCGATTTCTGTCTCAAATTATACATTCTTCAAAACATATTTATTTGGTAATCTTTGGGTATGAATTTGGATTTCATCTTGGCGACCATCCTGTCCCATATTTTAATTCTTTGTTTTCCTTTGTAACACCTGTCAACTTACAGTTCATCCAACCAAAGTGTTGTACGCCCTTTCAGTTTAGTGACAATGTGCTATACTTTCTTATCTTCTTCAATATCCTCATAGTTGAAGTATTTATCCATAACTCTAAACCAATCTAGCATCTCCTCAACGTCTAAGTTGACTTCATACATCGTGATGTCCATTTTTCCTCTGGTCCCTATTATTGCAACAACTTTGAATAGACGTTCCTCTGCAGTATCTTCAGATACAACTTCTTCTTTGACTCCATCTTTGGTTTCACTTTCAGCCTCACTGATATCTCCAGTATCAGGTGTTCATCTTTGTATTGTCTCCATAGAATCCAATCGAGCATGAATTTCTCTCATTTCCATTTCCATGGCTAGATTGGGCATAGGTCTCTTTGGACATCTCCTTGGTGACATTATTTCAATCTGTCCATGTAGAATTCAATCACAACTATCCTCTGTCTTCCCTCTACAGAAAACAAAATTTGTTAGCTCTGCTACCACCTAACGCAAGACCCGTACCTCAATAGGGTCTTCTTAACCTCCCGGTCTTTGGATCTTCATATTTCCCTGAACCGAAATGGCACTTTAGTTCTCACTAAAACCTTCAATGCATATAAAACCATAGGTACTTCTATAATTTATTCCCCCACGAACAAGCCCTAGGCATGAAGTTCTACTCCACATGACCACTGACATGACCACTAGATCAAACCCAAAGGGGACTTCCAGATCGTGACTTCGCATTTGGCGATTTTGGGATTCCTGCCATGAGTCACCTTGACTCCTCTACTTCCCTAAACCCCAAAATGGGCTAACAGTCCTTAGCTCCTCCCTTATGCTTCCACCATATGACCTCCAGCCAAATCCTGGGGCCTCTCCTCCGAGCGCATCACGATTTCATGACTCGCGAGTTCAGGATGCAACTCTTCTACCTTTCCCCGAAGTTCGAATCCATGAATTCCTTTCTACGAATCAATGGTCTTGAACCTCCCACAATGTGTCAATTCAAATCTTTGTTTCGCGAAGTTGGGACTTTTCAACTCGTGACTTCTGGGTTTTCATTTCCTCCACTCTCCTGACACCCAAAATGTCGAAACTCCAATATCTAATCAACGACTCTCGTTGATCCAGATATAACAGTTGTTATCTCTCCTGAGCTTGCAACTGTGGAAAGACACTTGGTCTTAACCTCCTTGTTGATCTACCGGATCCAATGGTCCACAAATATCCACAGTTTTCCCTCCAACAATTCCCTCCATCCGTTCAGGTTCTCAAAGAATCCTCACCAAGTAACTTGCCTTATTTCCTCTTGAACTTGATTCTTGTTGCAAACTCAAGGGTTCTAAGGGATTCTTGCATGCACTCGTTATGGCCTTCACAATAACCTTTGATTATCTGATGATTCCCAAATCTTCACACTCCTTTTGGACAAACGTTATTCAACCGCTTCCTTGGTTGGGAAAGTCTCAGACTTCAACTTGGCCTGCACTATATTGCACTTCTATGCTATATTGCACTATATTTCACTTCTATGCTATATTGCACTTCTGTTGGTATAAGAACAACTCTATCTCTCCTAAGATTTTCTGAGGTAAAACCAAGAATCTCATCAACACACTCTTTGCAGACTTTCATTGCACTCCTTGCAGGAATTCTCAAGACGAGAAAAAAATGAAACTTATCCTATCCCTCTCAAAGACTTCATATATTCAACATGAAATCATACACATAAAGCATTGAAAATAGAGCATATAAGAAAACTGTAAACACACCATTCAATAGATGGAAACAACAACCACAACAACACCATGAAATTGAGTCAAAGTATTCTTATATTAATTGAAGTTCTTATGTACATGGTTTCTATAGAAACAACTATCTGCTTATACAACTTCTATAGGCTTCGTTCTTATCTTCTCTCCTATTCTCTCTTCCTCTATAGCTTCTACTCATACAATGAGAATAATGATAATACCATACATATGAGGGAGATTCCTTTAGTTTTCCCTCCTACAACTCTAAGATATCTTATCAAAATTAAAGGCTACACCTACTTTACATTTATTACATTAAATGCCTCCAACCAACAGATGAGAGAACTGCTCAATATCTACGTTACAATTCCCAAAACATTTAAAAGAACTTACATCTCTCCAGATGTTACATTAATGTGCCATCCTTTTAAAATTAAAAATATCTTCAAAAAGCGGGCTAGTGCATATCCAACTGTCCTCCTGCATCACTTAGTAAAAATGTTGAAGAAGCATCCACATCATCAACAAAGAAAGTTGAAGAGAAATTTCATAGATTACTGGAAAGGAAGAATGAAGAAAAGTTTAAGAGTTACACATAAGTACTTAAAGGAAGGAATCATGGTCAACAAGAGTCCAAGAGGAAGGATACATTTTCAAGAAGACCATCTACTTTAAGACAACAAAGAAGATGCAACTATGATCATGATCAACCAAGGAATGAATTCAAAAGGACTACATCATAGAGAGGATCATCTACTCCCAGGTATCAAAGAGCATTTTATGGTTACTTTTTTTATTGTATAAATTTGGACATAAAGTTGTAGACTACAGAGCATAGGGAAGAAATGTTCAAGCAAGTAGTTCTTATGTGGCTCCTCACAATATTGAATTTTACAAATGCCACAATTATGGTCACATAGCTTGAAATTGCAAAAGTGTGATAGATCTATCCATGAAATAAACCATTGAGAATAGGTATAAGAAGGTTTGGAAAATAAAAGAAAGACATGAAGAGAAGATGAATGAAGAACATGTCCGAGAGATCGCAAGATTTGAAATAGTACGAGAAAGACTATAAAAGTAAGTGAAAGAAGAACAAGTCTCGAGGATCATATTGTCAGAATCCACAATAGTGCAAGATCATAATGCAGAGAAGGTGGAGGAAGAAAAGGTCACATAAATTTCACTTTTAGGAAACATAGTAGTGTGATATCATGATGAATCCACATGCATAAGGGAAGATGTTATAATCTAGGAAGAAAGTGTCAGAATTCAGGAAGATGATGGATATACAAATGAAGAAGAAGACTACTCCGCATTATGGAGGATTCCTCCATTGTTATGAGCCATTCAGATTGGAGACTCCTAGGTAATATGAATATTGAACAGGGTGAGTCTAGGCAACAATTGTTACAGTTCATAGATCTATCGTTCAGATGACATGAAGTGTTTGAGAGTGGTGTTACATATGTTTGATTCAAAGTCATTCGATTATATATGTATAGGATTTCCTATGACATATTGGTTGGTTAAGGAAAATGTTTCAGAACACATCTCCATGTAGGTATGCAAAATATCATCCAGGAATAATTTTAAGGATGGAAATTTATCTCAAAATGTAGAAACCTTGGTGAATGTTACTAGCCTTTAATATGAAAACTATAAAATGTTGGCGATATTTTTGTAAAAGTATTCAAATTTATAAGGATTTTATATAATTTTTATAAAATTTGGGCTATTTTTATGGTAAGATAATTTTATTCTATAGAATTTGGGCTAATAAATTTGAGAAAAGAGAATATTTGAGAGGATCTGGTTAGTATGGGTATTCAGGATTGGAAAGATATATGTTAGTGGATGAGAGATTGGTTCACATATTGGCTCAGAAAGTGGTCCAGAGATTGATTCAGAGACTAACTCAAAGACAGTTGGATGATTTTGATAATGAAATATTTGAATGGTTAAATTTTGAATGCTTTTATATATCTCAGTGATTTACAAGAGGAAGCACCAATGGAAAAATAAATCCAAAAAGATGTAGGTACAGGAAGGCCTACATTTTATTTGCGCAACATATTGCAGAGAATTCAAGGGGAGAGAAATACTCAAAGAAGAGATCAGAAGAGTGAATATAGGGGGAGAATCCCCAAGGAAATATCAGACAGGGGGATCATCCCTAGAGAGAGAGTTACCATTTTTCCCAAAATATAAAAGGGGGAGTAAGAGAAATATCCAAAGAGAAAGAACAAAAGCAGTGACATGAAGAGAAATATCAGAAAAATAGGGATAGGGGGAGAAACCCCAAAAGGAGATACAATTTTCCATTGATTTCAAAGGGGGAGAGAAAATAACAATGTCATAGGAGAGACGAGAGAAATGACACAGTTAGAGGTAAGCGATGGTCATAAGAGGAGAATGAGCATGAGTATGAGTTTTTCCAACAATGCATACCATTAGTGTTTCCATCAATGCCAAAGAAGGAGATTGTTGAATAGTTGGTTTGGATAGTTGGTTGTCATTGATGTCAACCCTTGGATAAGTCTAGAAGCCCTAGAGATGTGGATGATATTGTTGGACTGTTGGTTGTCAATTTTATTATTGATATTCATGGTGATTTAGTTTTCATTAATGTCATTTGATGTCAACATTTATGTCGGATGCACTTTAATAATTTCGGTAGCCCCGAAGGTATGGTCATGGAATTTGCAGTTGATTGAGGAATAAAGACATGAAGGTCAGTGTACTTGCAAGTAAGACTATCATGGATGGATATTATGTGTCATGCAATTTAGGATATATATGGTATTCCACATAGTTCCTCATGTGTGACGTCCCCACCCACCAATAGGTCGGGCAATGCCACTTCTTGAACGTTTCACTTAGCTCTGATACTATTTTGTAAATTTATATCCATGCATATCTAACACAAATAACAATTACAACATTCGGTTCATGCCACTTATTCATGTGGAAATAATCATTGAAACATAATGACAATATATGCATATAGATGACATATTCTAACCATACAAAGATTAATGCAGAAATAATAGTAAGCCTATAGGCACAACATAGTTGATATATCCAGGCATTACTCATTGAGTTATACCACATGTAAAATTACACAACATACAATTAATAGATATTTGGCACTTATATTTCAATAGATGACTACCAAACTGCATGCATACCTTCCATGAACCTCCCAGCCTTAGACCACGTTGCTCATCACGCTTAGCAGTGGGTCACCCCCAAGATGGGACTAAACTCCACCGAGAAAGGGATTCCTAGGATTGGAAAGGGAAACAAGAAAGTCACAGTCAATTGGAAGGATTTTCTCCTAGGGCCAGCTCACACTAACAACCTACAACCTTGCATTCCCCACATGCCTGTCCCACCCCAGGAAGTGTGCCCCTTCTCTACTTAATAGTCCTTCAATTGCCCCACTTTCCTTCCAGGGATTCAACAACAGGGTGAACAAGAATTCTTCGATCACTATAGTTGTATTTGGATCCCTCTGGGAAAACACTTCCCCAACAACCTCTCTCACCTGGAGAGAGTTGCTTGCAGGCTGGCAACATGCTCTTCAGTCCACGAGCTTGAAAAACCACCTCTTCAAACCACAAGCCTGGAAACTTGCTTCTTCATTCCAACTTCTAATTCAAATCCAGTAAGGGTGATGGAAACAACAAGGATCGATATAGCTTAGGTGATGGTAGCAACAACAATCGTTAAGGCACAACACAACTCATGCAAGGTACAAGTGCGAGCATGAATCGGGAAGGGTGAAAAACTTCTAGAGAATCGTAAGGGTTGTTAGGAAACTCGAGACTGGTCACGACGTATGGATGGGGAGAAATTCCAGAATGGGAACTGAACCCCCAACTAGCTAGATTTCCCAGCTATAACTACACGCTCTCAGGTCAAGAACTGTCATCTTGTAGTTGCATGAGTTCCACTTAGCACTCATCCCTTTCCAGGAACTTGGGACAACACGGCTTATGTCAACAATAGACTTTGGGAAATAATAATAAAATATTATTCCTTTAGAGGTAAGCCCTCTATCTTATCCCCTAAGCTTAGACAGTTAGTCCCCTCCCTTACCCTACCTAGTGGAGCCTAGTCCCCCATAACTTTTTCTTCGTGGTTGGTCTACATCCAAAAGTTTAATTTTATTAATGATATGTCCATTTACCTATACAAATATCAAGATCATGGCCTTAATCATCCAGGCTCTCTGACCTAATAAATATATAAGTATTCAACTTATAAACACTTGGCTCACTAGCCTATAAACATAATTACAGTTCAATAGGGGCTCGGCCTTGAGGTGTTACATCATGCTTGAGCAGATATGGATTTGTGAAGTTGTAGGACCCTCAAGAATAATCTAGAAGCCCCTAGAAGGTCAACAATAAGTTAATTATTCTATAATCCCTTAGAAGGTCATCAATAAGCTTGACTAGTCAAAGTGGTTGCAACATTAAATTAATTGAGGGTAAATTTGTTGCAACAAGAAATTCATTACGGGTTAAGTAGCTGCAAATAAAATATAAAAAGTTGCATGTCAGTTGCATGCCAAAATAACTATAAATAAAAGTTAACAAGTTGCATTTCATCATGAGATTTGTAACATCCCGCTCTGGCGCACTGAGAACACTTATTATTTGAGGACACTTGCTCGCAAGTGATCTGGACCCTTTTTGATGTTAGACCTTTTATATATGATTATAATGTGATGGACAGATGACATTATGTGTTATTATTTGATGTAGACAGGTGCTATTGACTCAGTTTTATTGAGTGTGCAGGGTTTTTGACCTTGAGCATGCAGAGGCATCAGTAGAACCCCCCTTGGACTCCGGACTGAGTCAGGGAGTGTGCTTTTGGGTTGATATGTTTATTATGATGTTTCATT
>SNQJ01S0081187.1:67149-78712 GCA_010110895.2 Picea sitchensis
ATGTCATCTTAAAATGAAATGCAATGTTAGGTCAGATATCTTGTAAAAGGGTAATGACAGGGTTTTATCTTAAGGCTATTGAATTTGATTGTCGGTGATGACTTATAAAATGTAAGGTACCTTGAACTAAGTACCATAAATCATCATGCCTTAGTAATGAGGAAGGTTGTTCTTTTTGTTAATATTGAACTTGGTCGTTCATTATCGGAAACCTTGTCACGCGCCTTCCGTAAAGGGCGTAGTGTTCATCTTACTAATGTTGTACTTGATTGTGATCAGTCATTGGTGGTCTTCTTGGGGTGTTCACCGTGGTTGTGTCTTGTTGTCGCCAGGTGGCGACATAGAGTCGAGTGTGTCTGTTTCCCCTCCCACACACGTGCACACACTTTCAAAACAAAAAAAAAAATCACCTAGTATCAGCATTGTTGTAGAAACAAGGTGGGTTGTTACAAGATTATAAACAAAAGTTAACAAATTGCATGTGAGTTGCATGTCATCATGAGATTTTAAAAAAAAGTTAAAAAGTTGCATGTAAGTTGCATGTGCATGTTAGTTGCATGAGATCCTCATCAGAAGTTAACAACTTGCATGTCATTTGCATGAGATCCTCTTTAAAACACAAAGAAGAGTCAATTGAATATTACTTCTAAGAATAAAAGTTGGATATTTGAGGAGGTGAGGAAAATTTCAGAGGGAAGGTGAAGTCAAGAAGGTTGAAAATCCAAGGGAGGATGAAGTTTTTGATGATGTGTTCTAAGGTATGTTATTTACAGGTTATCTTACCATTTTTTCTATAAAACATTTTCTAGAATGATTTAGATAGAGAAAATTGGAGGATATTGAGAAGACATATCGAGGTACCCGTGGTAGAAATTTCATTATCTTGTTCATTGTACTTTTGGGGATACACTCCGAGGAAGATAGAGATTTTGACTTGTCCTGAATCTAGTTTTAAACATGTGTTTCAGGTAAAAAATCATAACTTATTCATAGAGAATAAGTTAATCATAGATAATAAGAGAACAAATGCACATTGTATAAATTTAATATATCAATACTTTTGGAATCAAAATTCACAATTTCATAATTAGAATTGATACTTTTCAATATGTCTTTAAAATTTTTAATTAGGATGTTAATCATACACTACCTTGAATTCTCAATATACTCCAAATTCAATTAAAAAAAATGAAAATCTAAATTCAACAAACCAAGCCTTATTAGATGGTGTTATTTTTTATTTGTATAATGATATTATTTCTAGAGATATTAATAGAGAGGGGGATGACTTTATGAAAGGTATTACATTTAGTGAAAGTTTTTCTAAGCCATCAATAGTCCCTTATAATGACATGTAAATGGGTCCTAGTTTTGATATGAAGTTATCCTCTTCATATGAAAAAACATTTCAACCATTGGAAATAATGAACACAAATCCTTTATGTAGTAAATTGGTTATGAATTAAAGGATTTACATGTATACGATGGATAATTTGTAGGATTAGTATAATCTCCCAAAGTATAGGTCATTTTAGGTTCCCTATACAATCCATAGGTTATTCCCTCAAATTGTAAATAAGGCTCAATAAACGTTATAATTCATAAAAAATATAGTTCCTTGTTTGAATGGACCATGAAAGTAAACTAAACCAAATGATTCCAGAATCCTATATATTCATAAATACATGTACTTTCAATGCAAAATATAAAATTCAGGAATGTACATGTCACTTGTTTAAAAAAGTTGTAATGGTATGCCATCTTCAATTATTCGTTCATGATCGGCTTTGGACATTTTCCATTTTATAACTTTTTTTTTTCTTGATTGAACTTCTATTAACTTTATGCACATTGAACATACCAAATGACTATATTGAAAACTTATGATATCCAATTGATAGTCTTGAAAGTGAACATGAGTATCGCTTTTATGGGTTTCTTGAAAAAAATAGCCTTTCAATACGATGGATCCTTTTTCATATATAAAATTGGTATCATCAAAATATTCTAATAAGCTCATCTTTTGTTTTGTGCATCGCATCAAATAATGTTTCACATTTTCAATGTTGTCTACAGGTGCAACCACGACAAAGACATCTCCTACAAATAATTTGATATGTTCAAACAAGTAGTTTGTGTTATATTATCACACATTCATGTGCCATTAAAATTGAATCTACTATATATATAAATTTTATATATCCAACTTACAAGTACATCTACAATTTATTTAAATATTTAAACATACAAATTACCTTTTCTAACAAGATCAGAATCTCTATCGTCATCAACTGACACTATAGTTTCATTTAATTCCATATCCTCTGAGCTTGCAAGTGAAATTTTCTCTTTTATATTAAGTTTAGTATGTCTCCAAGATTTAACATATTCCTCATTTTTGTTTTCGCAAATCTTTATGGATTATGTGTCCTTTATGCAAATTGAACAAAAATAAGATTCATTTCTTCTATCAAATGAAAACACATTTTGATAGCGTTTTGTTTTAACCAAATGCACTTTTCATGTCCCATGTATTGTACCGGATTCATATGGGATTGATCTATTTACATCTTGGATTCCAATATACCAAAAAAAACTACACAAGACAAGAACTTGTTAACTTGAAATCTACCAAGAAAATGATTGAATATCATATAAATTTGAACATGTGAATAAAAATATCTTGTGTACATGTGTAACATGTATATATCCACACTTGCACACAACTCTTGATGGATTATTTTCATGTCCTAACACCATTTTTCACCATTCAACAACTTGATCATCATATTTAAATCGATTGGCATGAGGGTTCATCTGATACCTTTGAAGTGCTCATTTTACACATGCCTTTGCATCGTCGTGCACTCCTTTTCCATGACTAGTATCAAAAAAATTCCAAAAATGTGTAATGTTTTATTTCTGGCGAAGATAGCACAACCAATAGAATGATTGTGAATGTTTGAACTGGCCCTCACATCCATATGACCATATCCAATGTCGATCAAATATGATCCCATGTTCTTTCAATGAATCATACAATTTATCAAAACAATGTTTTACATAATGTGTATCGTGTGCTCTATCATCACTTATATAAAAGTGATATTCTTTAATAACATGTTGATTGTCATTGGTGATTTCTATGTTATCAAGACGTTGTTGAGCGTGTCTATATAGAATGTGGAAAAATATAGTGATTTGATCAAAATGATAATATTCCTCTGTATTACTTTTTTTGCAGCAAATGTGTAATTATCTACAAAATCAACTACAAACAAAATTGTCCTTGGTGGAAACACTTCACGAGATTTTTTGAATTGTATGTCTTTCCATCGAGATATATGTGAATGCTTGGTGTATTTATAAATTTCTTCCTCAAACTTGTTCAAAAAATCTATCACACACATTTTACCTACCTTCAAATCAATCCTTTTGGAAATAACATTTGAAGAATGTGAAGTCATGTTGCTGATATATTCATATCTCTTCCAATTGATTGCTATATTAGAAAATGATTGATCATTCATATCAATAGGATACTTTGAGTGAAACAAACTTAGATTTCCACAACGATCACATTTCTTTCCATTGACACATTGTTTTTGGTAAAATAATTCATCACCTTCTCTTTCACATAGAATTTCAGATATAAAAGAACGGAATGTGGAAGGAGGAGGTGAACTTGGCCAAAACATTTTACCAAAATCAATAAAAGTGTCGTAATATAACTCAAATTCCACATGATAATGGAAACAACAAGTGTGACGAACAATGATGGATATAACAAACCATGGTCTTAGTTGCACAATTGTATTGATGAAAATTTTAACATCTGTGTGCTCTTGTTTGAAATTATTGAACAATTCTATTTGTGTCATTGAAAATGTATGTTTTGGATTTTCTTCATATTGTTTCCGTGCTATTCTTCGTCACAACACATCCCTTGTATGTGGTGAAACACGAGGTTTTGTCAACAAAAAAATATGGGTTGATTCTTTAACATTTTTTGCAATTCTATCTTTTTAGGGTTGTCTAGAAATAACTATCCAACAAGCAAGTTCATAATTTGCATCTATTTGCAATCAAAATTTTCTATGTTTGTACAATGTTTTTCTTGAGGTTCACATCAATTTTTCCATGTGTTGTGTCAAACGATCTTTTATATTGCTAGATGAAACAACTGTTGTTTGTATCACTCTACGTGCAACACTGGCATATTTTTTTCAAGATTTTCCAAAACCTTTTAATACACTAGTGATATTGTCAAGGACATTCTTTTTCACCTTTGTATCTTTTTCCAACTTTTGAATACCCAATAATGATGTAGCCTCTTTTAAATTTCTTGACTTTATTTGACAGATTAAAAGTTGAGCTTTTACTGTTACTAATTCATCTTTGAAAAAAATATTATACATATTCGTAACATGACATCTTATATAATGATTAAGTTCTTTCTTCCCAAATTTGTCAGTATCAACGTTTTCTAATATTTCATCATCAATGTTCATAGATTCTTCTTCATATTTCAATTTAAATTTTATATTAAAAAACAAAACCCAAACACCAATTCACTAAAATATATATACAAGTGTTCATCTTATATTATCTATATATTTATGTATATACCAATAGGTGATTCAACTTCTGCTTCAATTTCGGTTTTAACAACTTGATCGACGTTATGAGGCAAATCTATTTATGTTTTTTGAAAAACATCAAATATGAATTACAATCAATTATATGTTAAACAATGATTTAAATAAATTATTCTATACTTTTAATATAGACAATATGTGTACATGCATATACCTGGTTGGACTTCTTCTTGTTGAAAATCTCTATTTACATCATCACCATTTATTTCTTCAATATTTTCACGTTCTTGTTTCTTTCTCCAATAATTCTCTTTCCTTTGTTCATTATGGTGAGTTTCGTCTCGAGTGCGATCAAATTTTCTCTTGTACAAAAACTTAGTTTCCCATGAGTGTAGTTATTTGTAAAATTAAAAAAAAAAATCAACATTTTAGAATAGCTTAAAAAAAGCTTCATTCTCACAAAAATTATTAAAAGATACTATTAATAATTTTATGTTCAGCAACGCCTTCACCTTGAAAAATTGTTCAACAATGCTTTCAATATATAATTTTTTATTTTACATTCAAAACATCAACCACCTTGTTCAAAACAATGAAAAAAATTATTCAAAGTTTTTCTTAGGGGCTCCACATATGCAAAACCATGAAACAAGAGTGTGAATTGTGTTAACTTGGTTCGATCAAAAGAATATTTATAATATTTTTCTCCAATTGAAATGAAATGACGTGTCCCTTTATTTTTTTCGACCGACATAATTCTCTCACCCATCTTTCGGCCGAAAAGCCAATGTTCAACCAAAAAACTAGGAATCCATTTTTTTTTATGGATTTCGTTCGTAAAATATATTTTAGCTGAACAAAATACTTTTCTTCCAAAAGATTCTTTCAGACAAAAACTTACGAATGAGATTGTTTGCAATAACTTGAGAATTCCCTCCAACTTACTTGAACTTTGGAGGTTGCAAACTCCTGCAAATACTCAGAATTTAGATTCAAAATTGATACCAACATTTGAAAAATTGAATCTACTTTCTATGGATATAATTTGTTTTTATTTTCATTATTTATATGTAATTTTATTTAATTTTATACAAAAATAACTACATAATATTTCTAGGTGACATTATGATTCAGTGAAATGAAATATCCAAAACTCTAAAAATACATAGTGGAAAATTTAGAAAAAATTATATTCACAATCCTTAAATTGTTCTCTTCAAAAGGGTATTTTTAGATTTTAATTTTAAGTACAAATTAAGATAGATACAAGGTGGGGAAAAACATTCGTTTAAAATCTGCAACTATTTCATCTTGGTCAACTTCAAAAAAATCTAGAAATTATAATATTCATCCATTATATTCAAAATTATAGTCATAAGAAAATAGAGTCTTTGCAGATTGTTGCAGTATATTTAGTTTGTCAAAAAAAAAAGTTTAATAAGAGATACATTGTTGGGGGAAAACATGACTCATTATCATTCCTTTCATTTTTAAGGAACATATTGTGAAACAATTGCCAAATTGACATATTAAATCTCAATACAAATAATTTCAGAAATAGTCAGTAGAAAGATACAAAAATTCTTCACAAGTTTTTCTTTTACTTTAAAGTGAAATTCCTAATAAAAAGATATTTTTGTATACCAGAAGTTGAAGAATGTGTGAAAATAAAGATTTGTTTCTCATAAAAAAATCAAAATAGACACCCATATTCATGATTTCACCCATTATAAAAGTTTAAATATTTTTTAAAATGACAAGGAAGTGAGACTCTAAAATATTTTTTGCATCAAATCTACATAGTGGTTGCACAATAAAGGTGCACAAGGAAATTATAGGATTTATTTCATAATATGCCCAAGTGCTTAGTGCACTTCAAATTTCTATTCCTAGAAGAGTATAAGGTCATTTGAGTGTCATTGAAGCACTATGTGAGGCTTGAATGACTTCCAAACAATAGAGATAAATGAAACCTCAAAATTAGACTCTAGGCAAACAACACCCTCAAAAGCAGACTCCAAGTGGACACTAAGGTCAAAATAAGAACTCCAAGTACACTTGTAAGAGACATTTCATAATATAATGGTCATAATGGTGTTTGAACCTATGATCAAAGTGGTTATTGATTGTAGGAGTGGAATATAAACAAATAAAGAGAAGTTGTAATGAGTTGTAGTTTGAGTAAATATTAGCAACAATTATATAATTTTTCATGTAGGATTGAGTTGGAAAAAAATAATGATTGAAAATTAGAACACAAAAAAATGGAGACTGAACAAACCATTGATGAAATAATAAATAGAATAGTTGAATTTTACCACTTGAGGTATGATGTAGTCAAAATATAGCATTATGTTTCTTATATGTATGTAATGTTTACAAAGAAAACAACTAGATGAATATATAGATGCAATGAGAAAAAATAAACCAACTCAGGATTATAAAAATAGATTGTATCCATATGAAGAGTAAACATTTCTTCCCACTTAACTAATATAGACATTTCAACTGGATAAGTCTATGTAAATGTCCATTACTGTTTTTTGGTTTTGTTTTTCTAATATTTTGATGTTTTATCTACAAATTTGTGTGTTTTGGGTATGGAATTTGAGCGAAAATGTGCACCAAAAATATTTGTGTGCAACTTCAACAAGATATTATGGTGAGATTTACCATTTTTTACTAGCATTATGGCTGTGAAAATGGGTGTAGTTGTAAGAAAAATGGAGAACTATAAAATTAAGTTCAATATTCTGATCACCTCATTTTGCAAGTCAATAATTAACAAACATTGACTAATTTGATGTAACAATAACTATAGACAAGAATAACCACTTTAATTACCAATCCCAAATGCTATTTGGGAAAAAACATAGTTTTTCATGAGATATTATAGATTAGTCATGATTCTAGTAGACAAAATCTTAGCAACCTCTTTACGAAGATCCCAAATTTGATAGTAATGTTGAGAACTCAACATACAAGTTTAATCATATAGCCCTACAAGTGGATTTAATATCTAAATATTTAATGGACCACTTTCATTTGGAAAATAGTATATTTTGGTAGATGCTCATGTTTAAAATAGAAAAATCATCTTGGTTATATTCTTTAACTACTCACTATTTTTTTTTTTTAAGTAAAAAAGAGCAGAGCCTATTGTATTAACTTTCCAAAAAAAGGTTAAACCATAAACACGATGTCTACCAACTGTCTCGTCATGTAAGCAAAAACCGAGACAACTGGATATCTATGCAATCTATGAGGGAGATAGAATGGCTGCCATTTGTCTTTCCCAAAGGAAACCAAGACAATTGACAGCCATTAGTCTAAGAAAAATCTTTGAGACTTAGAGTTACAAAATAATGGCATTTAGCCATGCCTAGTCTGAGGAAAAAAGAGAAAAAGACTAAAACTATTAACTGTGACATTTTACCTAGTGGCCTCGCCTTCATCCATGTCGCCCTCGCCATTCTCGATGGCTGTCATCATGAAGGTCGGTGCACATGTTGGGAAGCGTTGTCCTGGTGGTGTATTGGAGTAGGCCTCGTAGAGCAGGTCTACTTGTTGGCTTACTAGACTGGTGCGGTGGATTAGGTCCTCCACCAAGCTCTGTAGTTCAAAGATTAACTTCAGGTGGTCCGGGTGGAGGAGTGGCAGGTGGCCACGCCCTTCCTCTTGCATGAAAGACAGAGGACGTGGCATAGGAACGATGAACTACTCTCACTAATTTACTTACCAATAACATTTTTATTTATTTTATAAATTCACAAAAAATTTCCTTTTGGATTCTTTAATGTAAGTATGACAAGCAAACTAATAACATTGAACCCCTTGCTCCTTTTTTAATTACTTTACATATATTTGGTACTTCTAAAAAACCAATAGTGTCTTTATAATATAGCCATAATGAAAAAAACTAAGGTGGTTGTAAAAAATTGTTTGTTTTGAAAGATGCACTTGTCTCTCTTATTACTTTGGAATGAGAATCATAGGAATTTTCAATATCATTAACATTCACATCCATAGTCTTAAAAAATAAGAAATGAACACCTCTTTATTTTGGTAATTGTATTTTTATACCCTAATATACTTGAGATATCATATTCAACTTGTTTAAAAGCTTAATAACTATTTTAGTCACTTCTTTGTAAACAACTTTCCTAAAAGAATTAAGGATTGAAAATGCAACAAAATCACACTTCTAAGAAAATACTGTGCACTAAACACACCAATAAATATTAGATACAAGAAAATAAAAGACTACAACAACATAATTCAATACACAATAAAATCTTGTGGAATGATATTTTCAAATACAAATGGATATTTGAAAATAAAATTTATAAAATACTTTACAAAACCAACTTAAATAAACTAGATATTGAACTAAAAAATAAGAAGTTGTTCACATTTACAAAAGTGTCACACTGGAAAATTTCAAATGTACATGAATTAAGGATAAACCCTATAGATATTTCCTTTCAAAATCCCTTTCAAGAAAATCATTTGTAAAAAGGTTTATGATATTCATTTTCATGCATTACATGGTATTAATTTGGAATAACAAATAAAAATACAATGTTGAGAAATGAGAAAGTGAAATTTATCTTCTAATAATACAATTTTAAACTTCTATGCATACATGTTCAATGTTGTATATGAATAAAAACATTGATACCTTAAAAAAATAGTTTTAGGTGTTCAAATTAAAAAAATGGCCTTAAAATTTTGAAAAGTACTGGTTACTTCAAACTATGGTTAATGTAGTTTTCAAAGGACTTAAATTACTATATACTACTTATACTCGTCACTAGTGAATTGTCTTTCTATTACATAAAGGGCATTGTTATAGGTTGATACTTTTAGATTTAGCCTCCAAAAATTTTGCGCACTTTCCATGATACCATGTATTACAAGTATCACACTGAATCCAAAATTCACTAGGAGAATAAGTCTTCTCACAAATTCCACAAATTGTATTGTCCTTATCTTCCTTATCTACCATTGAAGTTAATTTAGGATTCTTTAATTCACCATCACTCGCTCGCTACAAAAAAAATAGAAAGCATGTTATGACAATAAATATTTTTTACCAAAGGAAAATGCTAGTGAACAAACAAAGCTTAGCAACAAAAATATTCTTTTTGTATTCTAAAAGAGGGAAAAACTCCTAACCTTCCCAAATGATTTATATTTGCTTCCACTATTATGAAAAATGGTCATATCCTTTTCCTTTTTCTTCTCCGTCTCAATAACCAGGTAAAACATTGTTGGGAGAGCATTTATCATACTAAAAATATGTTTCCTATTAGTTAACAACAAATAGCACATAGAATGCGAAAAGTACCAAGAAAAACTATGTAGAACACACTTCCTGAAGTTTTTTATAAAATACATATAAATAGTAGATACACATAGGTAACACCATGGATAAAAAAACTTCAACTACAGACTTTCCATTCACTATAGTAACATTCACTAAAACAAAATGCAAAAAAAAGTCCCAAAAGGAAAAAAAGAGAAATATAATCATCATAATTTAAATTTCAGATATTTTTACTTCAATTTCATATATTTTTCTTTCAAATTGAAGACACTGGTTCAAATTAAAAGAGGATGTATGAAACTTGCAAAAGGAAAAGTACAAACTCAAATAAAAATGATAGTCTAAAGGAATTTTATTGTTTGAATTATGGAATAGGGACAAAATAAAAATAAAATAAAATTTAAATGATGTCTCCTAATAAAATTAGCGCTACATGGTGCTAATATATGGATGGAAGTTTACTTTCAATTGTGGCTAGGATGAAAACTTATTAGACTACAAGCCATAAAGATGACAATTATTTGTAAGCACATCCAAAGAAAGGTTATGGTAAAATCACAAAAAATGATGACTTAAACAAAGACAAAATTAGAACAAATTTTATAATGATGTCTCCTAAAAAAAAATAGAGATGTGTGGTGGTACTAAAAAATTAGTGATATGTGGTTGTACTAAAAAAATTACCGAGAAACACGAAAATAATAGAAACTAAATGGGTACCTCTAATTCTAGTTAAATCGAGCCCCATAGAAGAAAGAAACGACAAGCAACTAGACATCACTATGGGCGACAACCTTGCAAAGCCAATATTTTTGCTTCATTCTATCTCTTGCGAAATTGATACCTAAAAATAGTTCTGGGAGCTCTGATGGGAGTTCCTCAGTAGGCATGTTAATCTCCCATGATTTAGTGGTATATCCATATAGGTATAAATTTTCTTTTCCTGAAAACAATTGAAACTAATCATGATGATTAACAAAGATATCAATATTACATCAAGTCCTAACAAAGATCTAAGAAATCATGAATTGGTTAAACATCTATTATTTTACTGAATACTATACAAACGTAAGTCTACTCTTCTATTTCAATAGAGTTTAAATATCCATGAAACCTATTCATTATTACATATTGTTGACAAAACCACTATGACACTATAGTTGTCTTAATAATTCTATTGATTATACTGAGGTCTTGAAAGTATTCACAAATAAGTAAAATCAGAGGCACTTACACCGTTCTCTGAGGTCAAGGACATTGTAGTCATTTTCTACCAATAGTTTAATAATTTAAAGTATCATTGAAATTAGAACATAAAACAATAAGTCTTAAACCCTGAGTATTATCCAAATACTGTCTTAAAAAACTTTAATTAACTTTCATGCCAAGTTAAATATCTTATATTTTGGGACAAAATACAACTACTAGGGATGAAAACCTAATACTTCCAAAATATTGTCCACTGTAAGATTAAGGACCTCTTCCAAGATATTGTTTAATTATTTGGTCAGGGAAGGTAGGGTCCAAGGATCGTTGAAATACGAAGTTAAAAAAGGAAAGGACTTCATTGATGAAGAAGAAATACCGGACATGGTATAAATGTGATGAATTGGTGCCATGAAATCAAAGGTACCCA
>SNQJ01S0081188.1:0-35500 GCA_010110895.2 Picea sitchensis
AACCATTTCCTAAACATAAGAGGATGTCTAAACCAAGTTTCTAAAATAATCATTCACTTCACCCACTTTGAACAATAAGGGTCTACATTAAGATAGTTTAGGTACAATATTGGTTCACCACATAACAATAATGGAATGATAAAGGTTAAATTAAAAGATATTATTATTTAGATGAAAAGAAGAAATGGGACATTAATAAAATAGAAGAAAGCTAGTTTACTTCTGGTGCAAGAAACAATACCTTAGTTGTTCATCAATAATTCAACTAACATGAATTGCTTATCTATTTATCAAGTCTGAAGTTGCAAGCTAGTTCTTATTCTTCATTCAATTAAATCATTAATTCATCTTGTAGGGCCCCATCGATTGAATCCTAACCTCCATCCAATCAGTCATAAATCTCAATATAATAGTATCAATCTATAACTAAAATTCTATCATTAGTTATACAATAAAGAAATGAGGCATTAACATAAGGCAGAATGCAAGGCATAAAAGTGTTGATCACAATACATCCTGGCATTTATCATGAGCAAATAACCGGGCATTAATAAATATGCAAAAAGATGCATTTACTACTATTCGCAATCAGGTAAGGGTAAAGTCACAGGGCGAGGGTAAACTCAGGCGTTTAATGCAGAATCATTAGCTTTTATTGACATTTGACTTATTGTCGTTAGTGAATAGGCTGGCAAGGAGTCAAGAAGATGCAGGGATAGATTTTGTCCAAAGGTTAAGCTTTATGCCGGATTTTATTGCCATGAATTAAATTCTGGTAAATCAAAACGGTCACCTTAGGGTTACTGCCATAACAACTGTCAATCCTTCAATTAAATTAGTTACTACTAATGCTGAAAGTCACCTATATTTTTGTGATAAACTCTAAGGAGATTTATTGCCTTGTTGTATCTTGCCTTAAGTAGTGGTATCGATATATCAACCTAGTCACTGGAATTTAAGGCGAGGTTTTAACTCTGTTAGAAGGCGTCGACTCTCTATTTTAGAGGTAGCTATGTCATCCTTGGTATTAAGGACTCAAAATCCATAACCCTATGTGTTCAGCCATATCAAGGTTACAATTATGAGTGGCTCTTAAATTCAGCGAAATTAGGAGTGCGTTACAGTCAAAAATAAAAATCTCTAAACACTGAGCAGTTGAAATTATGACGACATATGTCTAGGTTTTAAATCCATCGTTGTCGATGGCTCAGACAATTAGTTTATTATTTAATGACTATTCCAAAAGAAAATGAAATTAACTTATCCAGAATCAGACTTAATCATTTGAGGGCGATATTAGTCATGGATGGAAATAATAACAACAATTCACTGCGTTTGCCACAGGATTTGTCAACTTTAACACCTCTAGCACATTATCGCATACAAAGATCATAAGGCACGGATAGTTCATCAAGGATACACCACCGTTGCCACTAAAACGCGCCATGCTATCGCTAACATCACTGTAAATCGACCGTTACCAAACAACTACAGTTTTGTTGAGTTTAAAGGGACCAGCGTTGTCTAGTTTACAAAAAAAGCAATTTAAACAATGATTGTTTCAGTTTACAAAAGGAAAACGGTCATGTAGAGTCACTGTCCATCCACGATTCACTAAGGTTTAATGTGAAAAGGGAAGACGATTAGCGTTGAGAACAATTTATCAATGATTTGGTAAAGTTTGATTGCCAAAAGAGAAAACTATTGTTACTAAATCATAGTCCATCAACGATTCTCTAAGGTGTTGCTAGAAATGAAGACGATTATCACAAAAAAAAATTGATAAATTTTGATAAAAGAAAGGTTTTTTATTATAACCAGAAAATTGTAACAGCAAGAGGGAACGACACAGTCAAGGAAGTCTAATCGGTCTGAGAGTGAAGTAACCAAAGGTAACTGACCTGGTACATTAGCCAACGAAAATAAAAAAGGTTGCAGAGTACAGGAAGGGCATGGCATCCACCATTTTGTGATTCAACGCACAGGAGTTTCGCCTAATAAATATTACAGAGTTGAAGAATGAGATTCATAGAGGTTTAGGTGCTAAACACAAGCTAGATGTATATAAAAAAAACAAGGGGTAGAGTTAAAAATTGGGGAGGGAGACGAAATGATAATAAAAGGCTACAGTTTACTCAAAATTTATAGAGTAAAATTTTTACAGCAATGATAAATACACAAGATTTTGCTGGAGTAAGTAAATAAAGAAAAACCATTAAATCCAACGAGATCCAACACCGATTGAAGTTAAATTTTCTTCCATCCATATTACCCAATACACATGCAGATCTAAATCATAAATCCTAATGCATTCTACTCTAAAAATCACAGAGCGTATCGTTGCCTGATCGCCCATTTCGAAAGACGTCTGCGGGCTCCGTGCCGCTCCCGCTCGCCAATCATTGAGACCTCACCGGTACCTCCCAGCCAACGCTAGGGGTACTCTTCTTCCCCCTTAGCCCCCCGAGCCGCAAAGGGGCCACACACTATCCAGATGGTACGTCTAGCTCCCAACTTTCCTCGCAAGGCCGAGCTACCACTCCTCTCCAAGCTGGGAAATCGCAACTCCCACAAATAAATCAGTCAAGTCACTAATCTGGCAGCATAACGTTACACTAACAATTGATCCCCCTTTCTTCCTCCTCCTTCCTCTCTTTTATAGAGTTTTAGAACTTCCATTATTTCCCTAAATCTCATTTAATTTAATTTTTAAATAAAAATCTTCAAAAATTCTTCTTCGTACAAGTGTCATTCATCCCCCACATTCCTCCAATAGTTATTTTCATTAATTTATTAAATTGTCTTCTTTCCATCACCCGCCTAGAGTTACTCCTAAATTTACTCCTAGGTGTGCCTAGATTCCCTTAAAAGTTTTAAAGACTTTCCCTAAAATGAAGTTGCTAATTTAGTTCAATTTAGAAGGTTCTTAATTGCAAATTCTTTACTAAGTTGACCTCCTTTCCCTAGTTTCCTAAATTTTATAATTTCCCTCATTACCCTTTTTATTAGAGCTAAAAACGACAGTTGTGCAATTTAACCTCTTTTCCTTTTATTATTAATTTAATATCTTTTTACGCTTTCACAAGTTAAATAATTAATTTCTTCTTTACCATTTTTATCCATAGATTTTATTTAAGTTCTCACTCTCTTCATTTTACCCAAAAATTTATGTAGACCACAATTATTACTTAAGCGGTTTTTATTTTAAACTTTATTATTATTATTTTTTTTGAGATCTTTTCTTAAGGGTAGACAAAATTTTACCCTTAGTGATGTTTTAGACTTAGAACTTAGATTCTGGACTCGGCGACATTTAATTAGGGGAGTTGTTTTTTAAAATTTATTAATGTGTTAATTGCCTTAGGGTCATCTAGGTTCGTTCCTTTATCATCATCAACGCGACGTGCCCTTCAGGACACACTACGTGCTCCAAGTGTGCCACTCGCCTCTTTTGTTTATTTTGCGCAACGTGCCCTTCAGGACGCACCACATGCTCCAAGGGTGCCATTCACCTCTTTTGTTTCTTTTGTGCAACGTGCCCTTCAGGACATACCACCTTCTCCAAGGGTGCCACTTGCCTTTTGACTGATTGGTAGACATCAATAACCCCTGGAGTCAACACTTCGCTAGGTGAAATTGTGGCAGACTAAGGGATTCTAAGGAATAAGGCCCTCGCCTTATTGCGCACCCCTTAGAATCATCGTGAGCGAATGTCGCAATCTTCCCTCACGACATCGTGGGTCCTCTCAAACTAGGTAATCGATAACCTACAGTTTGAGCCACGACGGGAGTGCTACTAGGCTGTGGCAGGGATTCTTTCCACACCTCTCCCTCAACCTCTCTGGTAGTCGTGTGTGACCCATTTACTCCATATGTGAGTCTGGTCGGCAAGTTATCGTCAACCTACATCATCAACAAATCATGTCAAAACATGTCCACATCACAACATCAAATCAAAATGTATTAATATCACAGTAAATCAATCAAACCCCAATAACACATTCCCTGACTTGATCCAAAGTCCAAGGGTTTCCATCGATGCATCTGCATCCTCAAGGTCCAAAACTATGCACACTCAGTAAAACCAAGTCAATAGAACCTGTCTATGTCAATGTCGTAAAACAACATGTCATCTACCCATGACGCATCATAATCAAAGTCCAATGTTTTAATATCATAATAATCTAGATCACTTGCGAGCAAGTGTCATCAAAGAATAAGTTCGCTTAGTGCGCCAGAGCGGGATGCTACAGAATTTGTGACAGTAAGGCTCCACCCTATGGTGTCATTGCTGAGATGAATGACCATTAGATCTGACGGATGCGACTGCAATATGTTGGATATTATATTCTCCAAGGTTTTCATGGATATGGAATCGAGTGTGGGAGGATAGAGATATTGTGGTGTTGGAAAATATGGAGAGAGGTCTAGATTGGGAATTTCTATGTAAATAAATTTACATCGTTTAGAGATGACAAAACATTGGAATACATATTTAAAGGGGAGTTTGGAAAGGATGAGACAAAGGAGGTTGTCTAGCAGTGTAGACAATCTGTTCAAATCTATGCCCATTTCTGGAATAACACTGATTCCCAAAGTACACATGCAACCACTTAAAAGGTTCAAGGGAAATATGGATGGATGATGCACCCACATAAATTTATCAGAGTCTAAAAGGTCCAAAACAAATCCAACATGAACGATAAGGTTCAGGGTATTCTTGTAGGGTTTCGTTTATCGTTCCTTTGTAATTTTGGATCCAATGATATTCTAAGCGTTACACCTACAGTGGCATAAGTCCATGGATAGTAACAACAATATAGGTGATGGGGAGTACTAAAACTCTATTGTAAATATGCATTTTAGATGAGAGTGGTGAGTTAAGTATGGATGAAGTAATTTTTCTTTTGTTCCTCACCTAGGTGATCCCTAAACTCTTTGGAAGAGGAAGAGAGAAGTAAAAACACTTATATGGGTTCTGGGATAGATAATTTATTATAGAGAAACAACCTAATTTAGACTTTGGTTTTCATATCCCTAGACAATGATAAGGAATTATGAATGTGGACTCAACCTTGTGTGAATGGAGGATTAATCATCTACGGGCTTATTAAGAAATACTATCACAAGGTCGCCACCTTGATCATTATATGTAGCATGAATAGGAAATGTTTTTGCAAGGATCACTGCAACAAATTTTAGAATAATAAATATTATTGTTTTTCTCTTATTTTTTTTTGGGAAAGTTATCATGGAAATTCTTGTTCCATGGAGATGTTATTGTTTTTGTTCTAGGCAAGTTACCTTGGATACCTAGTTAGTAGATTGTGGTTCTTTAAGGGACATGTCATTTTACCAAGATTCTTATACTATGTGAAAGTCATGGATCTTCTTCAAGAAGAGAAAGGATGATGTCTTCAACAGATTCTAAGAGTTGAGGGCTCAGGTAGAGAACCTGACAGAGAGGAAGATCAATATCAATAGGAGTATTTGATGAGGAGTGATTGTGATGGACATGAGAAGCAGTGACAAACCGTATTTAGTTGAGACCACATGAATCTTGTGTCAATGTGTTGATGTGGTGGTTACCATGATGTTTTGTGTTTTGGTAAATGGAAATATTGTCACATAGTCACAGAGGGAGCAACCAGTGAGGTAGACTAGACAATCAAGGTTTTCAGTGACAAAGGGAGTTGGCCTCTGAGTTTGATATGATGGATCTTGGTCTAGTGCACTATTACTTGGGACTAGATGTATGGAAAAATCTTAGTTAAATATTCCTAAGTCAAGGGAAGTGTGCAGTGGAAATCGTGAAGATGTTCGACATATTGGATTGCAAGGCAATGATTACACCTATGGTATCAAATATAAAGTAGTTGTAGGATACAACTTTTAAGACTATGGAATTTACGTTATACAGGAAGATGGTGGGTCTGTTCATGTATTTGATGAATACACGACCATATATATGTTTTTCTATGAACACCCTGAGTCAGTACATGGTTGACCCCAAACTTGTTCACCTGATTGCAGTAAAACATGTGATGAGGTACCTTAAAGGTACAATGGACTATGGGCTCGATTATATTGCAGACAGTCAGATTAGTCTAATTGATTATATTTTTGTGGTGATGAGTGTTTTTAGGTGTGTTCAAAGAGACCACAACATTGTCAATGGATTGTCGACGTTTCAGATCCATATCAGGAACCATCTTCACGACAAGAAGCTTGGGTTTTAATTGGAGAGAAGAGATGGTTATAAATACTAAATGTGTGGGGAGAATTATGTGTCAGCTTGAGTTTTTTGGTGAAGATATAAGATTAGGTTTATTTAGGTTCATTTAGGCTTTTTTCTAAAAATTGTTTAATTTTTTTTTATTAAATTTTTTAATTAAATATTGGTAATCATTTATTTGAATGTGTATTTAATAAATGAGTAAGTATGAAAATATTGGTAATTATTTAATTTAAATATTGGTAATCATTTTAATTAAATATTGGTAGTCATTTAATTGAAGGTTTATTTAGGGTTATTACCAACTCTTCTCTCCAATTTATAAGAATACCAATATTTAATTAAAATGATTACCAATATTTAAATTAAATAATTACTAATATTTTCATACTTACTCATTTATTAAATACACATTCAATTAAATTATTACCGATATTTAATTAAACATTTTAATAAAAAAAATAATTTTTAGAAAAAACCCTAAATAAACCAAATCTAAGATCTTCACCAAAAAACTCTAGCCAACACATAATTCTCCCCACACATTTAGTATTTAAAACCAACTCTTACCTCCAATTAAAAACTAGGATTCTTGTCGTGAAGATGGTTCCTGATATGGATCTGAAACATCGACACCATTGACAATACTGCGGTCTCTCCTAACATGCCTAAGATCAGTCTACTTGGATATTTAGATTCATATTTGGACGATAGTGTTGCAAACCAAAAAAATACATTAAAATGTTTCTTTAATTTTTAGATCTGGTATGATTTCATGGATCACTAAGAAGCAGTCATGTGTAGCACTCAATATGACTAGGGTAGAGTATGTTGTAGTATGTGCAACAAGTCGTGAAGTAGTATGGATTTGAAAATTGTTGAATATATTATTCGATATTTTGATGGAGGTGACATGTATCTTATGCAACAAGCAGAGTTGTGTAAAGTTGTCAGGGCACCCTGTGTCTCATGATTAGTTGAAGAATATTGAAATTAGGTATCACTATATCAAGGGCATATTGAAAAAGGTATCAGTGAGGCTCCAATACATGGCTACCAATGAGCAGGTTGTGGATGTGTTGAAAATAGACTATCAAGGATGAAGTTCGAGTACTTCAGGGACAAGCTCGACGTAGTCCCTCTTTAGAGGGAGTGATTTATTCAGATGTTATCGCAGGGTAGTGGATTTCATGATGACATGTTTTATCTATTGGAGACCTACCCACCAGCTCTAGATGCATGCTCAAGAGACGAGGTACATATTTCCTTGCAAGGTACTAGATGTCATGCATTAAGATATCCAATTTTCCAGCGGGAAGCTAGATAGTTTCATGTTGACATATTGTAGCTACTCAAGAGCTACCTACCAACCCTAGATGCATGTTGTAAATTCACTATGGATTTCATGTGATGTATAGATTCATGTGTTTGAAAGTCAATGGTCATGATCTCATGTGGATGACGACATTGTTAGAGTATGTGTCAGAAATATCCGTGGAAGGCTTCATCTTTTATTCCTCATGCAAATTCCAATCACATACCTCCACATATGCCTTAGGACACATATATTCACTACAACATGTCAATATGACCTCCTTCACCCGCTTTATATATGAGAGAGGGAAAGGGAAAAAAATCCCATAATGCGTGTTGGATAACCCTTTTTACAAGATAATAAGTTATTGAAGAAAAAAATTACAAAAGAACACTAAGAATTCATTGACACATTCTAAAAATGATAAATACACTAAATATATTAAAGTCTCCCAAGGTTTAAAATAAACTATAGAGACCTAGCAAAATAATTATGCACTATCTTTAGGAATATATATAGATCATTGGAGAAAATTCATGGGCACATTCTAACAATGAGAAATACACTAAATATATTAAAGGCTCCCAAGGGTTTAAAATAAACTATGAAGACCTAGCAAAATAATTATGCACTCTCTTTAAGAATACATATAGATCATTGGAGAAACATAGGGAATAAATATAAACTAAAATTTAAATAGATTTAATAGTTATTCTTGGAAATAAAGTTACATTTGAAGATTGGAAATAAAATAATAACAATGATGAATAAGTTGTACATAATGGACATAAAATAAAATAAATAGAATAAAATATCAAATAATTGTACAACTAACCTTGGAAGAGGATATTGGAAATTTAAAAAATACTAGAATGAATGACAAAAACAAAGGTCCATAAAAGAAAATATAAACAATAATTTGACCATAAATAATGTGTAAGGTAAAATAGATGTCAAGACTATAAAAAATGAAATGGATAATTTAATGTAATTAAATCACCAATATAAAATAAAATGGACTTAAACCTAACAAATTTTTCTTTGAAAGGGAAGGAGAAAAATACGCTCTACAAATAGTGAAGGAAGAACTATAAAACAAGTTATAAATTGAAACAAGTTGTGAAATATAAGAAAAGAGGTTAAGAAATATAATTGTACATAAAAATGGTTAATACAAGTTAAGAAAAGCTTCAATGATGATCAATATGCTATATATGATGATTGACATTTAAAGGGCAAAAAATAATTATAAATGAGGATCTTGTTCTAGGAGATCAAGCAAAATTAAGGGAGGTTGTTCAAAAGATAAAAAATCCTATAAGGAAGAAGGGTAACCACAATAATTATAAATAGAAAAGAATTTTTTAGGGATAAGGGTCAAAGGCATAATATGATAAATAGAATTCTAGTGAACTTGGGCTCCTCTCTTACTCCATAGATTAAATGTTTCAATTTAAGTTGTGTTTCTAGAGAAATTCGCATTATCTTTCTTGCTAGGGAACATGAAGAATCTCATGTCTCTAACAAAAATAGATATATTTTTTTTTTTGTATCAATTTGGATAAGAGATCCTCTCACATAGGTATTAAAGCCATCGTTGGTTACATAAGCTAGGACATTACTTCTTATATTGAGATTCATAAGAAATAACCTTTAAACTAGTAGACATGAATGGGAGTTTCAAACATTAATACTTAAAACAACTATTTAGCAATATGTTATTTGTGTTTATAGTCTTTTCCATCTATATGAAAAATAATTTAGATAATTTTCTTCCTTACAATGGATTAGAACTTGATACTTCTAATCTAATAAATGAATGCAATATTCTCTTTCTAAGGGACTTTAATTATATAACAACATGTACTTAAGTTACAATACTAAACAACATGTCCAAGTCTAACCCTAAATGGTTATATGAACACCCAGATATAGCTTGCATGCACAAAATTAGTTGTAACGATTTATATGGAAAATTATTTGATTTCAATTTGATCAAGATTTATAGTTTTAATGATTTAATAATATGCAATAATTTAACAATGTGGCCAAAATCCAATTACAATATGGATAACTTGTATTCATTATAAAATTTTATATCTCATATCCTCATATACATGAAATTATTAATTCTGGCATATCAAGTGATCAAGACGATCACTTGGATAAAAAACCATTAACATTTTTTTTTATGTCTAGTAAAATCGGAAACTATTAGGGAACATACTCACGTTACACGTGGTCATGTTATCCAACTGCTACCACTATAACCTCCAGGTGTGCTCAAGATACCCCAGACGCGATGCACAATTTTAATCGAGGGGAGTTGAAATCGAAACTTCATGGAACTTCATATCACGACACTTTCCAATTGAGTTGCCCCCTCAGGGCTTAAAATTAAAGGACATGGGGGTGGGATTTGATCCACTTATGTGTGCATGGGTCATGATATCATTTAATATAATATCTCTGGGTGCAACCACACATTGACCACTACCTCAAGGTGCCCCCGTGGCTTAAGGTTAGGCCCTCACGAGAATTGAACCTTGCCCAACGGTGAAAAACTCCTCCATTTCAACCATTGGATCCAACCCCTTTGGGATTAAAATTGAAAGACATGGGGGTGGAATTTGATCCACTTATGTGTGCACGGGTCACGATATCATTTCATATAAAATCTCTGAGTGCAACCACACATTCGACCACTACCTCAAGGTGTCCCCATGGCTTCAGGTTAGGCCCTCACGGGAATTGAACCATGCCCAATAGTGAAAAACTCCTTGCTTTCCACAATTGGATCCAACCCTTTGGGAAAAAAAAAAAAAAAAAACATTAACCTTAACTATACATTATTGTGCATAAAATTCCCATGGAAGAGAATTCTAATAATGAAAATCATTTGATATTCAACAAAATTAAATTCGATATTTTTCTAAGGGATTTAAAAAGTGAACTAAACTTCCATATAAGTAATGACAATATTGAGGACTTGCATAATAACTTTACAAAAATTACCTCAATATTTATGAACAAGTTCTCTTTCCAATTTTGTGTGAAAAGGGAAATTAGATGTGTAACATCCCGCTCTGGCGCGCTAAGCAAACTTATTCTTTGAGGACACTTGCTCGCAGGTGATCTGGATTATTATGCTATTAAAACTTTTTATTTTGATGATGAGGCATTATGGGTTGATGACATGTTGTTTTACTACATTGACATAGACAGGTGCTATTGACTCGATTTTACTAAGTTTGCAGGGTTTTGGACCTTGAGGATGCAGAGGCATCGATGGAACCCCTTGGACTCCAGATCGAGTCAGGGAGTGTGCCATTGGGGTATGATTGTTTTAATGTGATATTAGTGCATTTCCCTAGATGATAGATATGGATATGTTCTGACATGATTTGTTGATGACGTAGGCTGACGATAACTTGCCGACCAGACTCACATATGGAGTAAAGGGGTCGCACACGACTACCAGAGATGTTGAGGGAGAGCTGTGGACAACAGCCCTGCCATAGCCTACTAGCACTCCCGCTGTGGCTAGAAATGCAGGTTAACGATTACCTAGTTCAAGAGGACCGACGATGCCCTGAGGGAAGACTACGACAGTCGCTCACGATGATTCTAAGGGGCGCGCAATAAGGCAGGGGCCTTATTCTTTAGAAGCCCTTAGTCTCTCACAAGTTCACCTAGCGGAGTGTTGACTCCAGGGGTTATTGATGTCTACTAATCAGTCAAGAGGTGAGTGCACCCTTGGAGCACGTAGTGCATACTGAAGGGCATGTCGCATTGATGATGATAGAAGGATGAACGTACATGGCCCTAAGGAAAATAATAGGTTAAGAAATTTTAAAACAATTTCCCTAATTAAATGTCGCCCAGTACAAAATCTAAATACTAAGTCTAAAATTTCCCTAGGGGTAAAATTTTGTCTACCTATAAAAAAAAATAATANCTTAATTAATAATTATGGTCTTCATAAAATTTTGTAACATGAAGGGAGTAAGAAATTAAATTATGTATATAAAAAAGTAAAGAGGGAATTAACTATTTTATCATTGATAATTTAAAAGATACTAAATTAATGATAAAAGGGAAAAGGGGTTATATTCCACACCTGCCTTTTTGGGTTCTAAATAAAAGGGGAAAGAGGGAAAATAAAAATAAAAATAGGAAACTAGGGAAATGAGGTAACATAAAAAGGAAAAAGGGGAACTTAAGGGAAAAAGTGGGAAGTCAACTTAGTAAGGAATCCACATTTAAGAGCTTTCTAATTTTAAGCTGATTTAGCAATTTCATAATAGGGAAAGCCTTTAAAACCTGTAAGGTAATCTAGGGACACCTAGGAGTGATTCTAGGAGTAACTCTAGGTGGGTGAGGGAAATAAAGATATTTACTTAATTAAAGAAATTAATTAATGGAGGAATGTAGGGGATGAGGGACACTTGTACGGAGAGGAATTTTTGGGAATTTATTTTAAAACTTTAATTAAATGAGATTTTAGGAAAGAAAGGAAGTTCGAAACTCTATAAAAGATAGGGAGGAGAAGGAGGAAGGATCATCTTCTATTTGCGTAATGTTACGCAACAGAAATATCGACTTGACTGATTTACTTGTGGGGAGTTGGGATACCCAGCTCGGAGAAGAGTGGTAGCTTGACCTTGCGAGTTGACCTGGGAGCTAGACAAAATATTTGAATAGTGTGTGTGGCCCCTTTGCCGCTCAGGGGGCTAAGGGGGAAGAAGAGTACCCCTAGCATTGACTGGGAGGTACCGGTGAGGTCTTGACGGTCGACTAGCGGGAGTTGCATGGAGCGTGGGACGTCATTCGAATCATGCGATCAAGGAACGCTACGCTCTTTTATTTTGTAGAGTAGAATGAATTACAACTTATGTTTGGATCTGCATATTTATTTGTAAATGGATTGGATGTTTAGATTGATAGAGGACCCCTTATTCTTAGACTAGTTGATTGTTTGGATGATTGATTTCTCGTGGCCTTCGTCCCTGCATGACTCGACAATCCTGTGGTTTGACTGTGACCCATGTGATTGTTTTCTTTTTGTCCCTAGCACGCTAGTCCTCGCCTGAGTAGTTGGCCAGGAGCCTGATTTATGGTCGTCACCTTAGCGTTAAAAGACTTATGGATCTCAACACCCTTTTTTTTTGTGCGAGGATGGTGAATGAAGGATGAACCTGTTAGTCGCCTACCTTTGTTGTTGTCCTTCACTGATTGTTGGTCTTGCGCCTTCTTTCATTTGAATATCCTTCTGTATAGTTCATTGTTTTCCACTGCAAGTATTCAACCACATAATGTTTTATTTCTCTCTGCACTTGTTTACAATTCGTTGGTGAATAGCTCTGCGTCTTTAGCCCATAGTTTAATCAGCGATTTATTATTTCTGATGGCATTTGCTCCGAGTTTAGATGCACTAAAACCTTGAATATTTTTCCTCTGTGTTTCATTAGATCCGATGGATTTATCCTTTGCAATTCAACACCTTCCTCGCTATGCGCTTAGAAATTTTGGCCTGTAGATTATTTTTCTCTACAAATTAATGTATCTCATGGGCGAATTTACACAACAAACTTTACACTTTCATTACTACATTGTTTAGTTGAGATTAGTCGTTTCCTTGAGTGCATGCTTTGTCGACACCGGAACCACCTCGAATTTCACTTAGTAGAATTTTATTTTACTGTGTTGGGGCGTGGTTGCAGAGGATAGGAATGTGCTTCGTGTGCATTGGTCATGTTTTTGTTTGGGGCGTAACGGCCTGAAATTTTATTTGGATTACATTGCAATCTACCCCTCCTTTAAACTTCATTTCATAACTCATATTTACCTGGCAATTTTACTGTTAACGCTGCATTTCGTGACTCTTATTTATAGGGAAATTTTACTATTTTTTGGCCGTGACCTTGAGTTTCTTAATTAGCAACTATGGTTACGGTAAACTCAGTTGTTTTGTTGATAAATCTCAAAAAAGTGAGGTGTTAAACTCAATGATTTAATTGACCACGATTTGTAATAAACCGGTGTGATTTAAATCCTTTCTCTGCATTTCAGAATTGTGTTTTCACCTGCATTTCCTTATCCATGTTTTACCCACTAATCCTTCATTTTACCACTTCTTGGATAATAGAGCCTTGCCAGCGAATTCTAATGTCACGCTGCATTTTCTTTCCTAACTGCAATTCTATCAATCATTCCAGCCAATTATTGCTTCACGGTGAAATTGTTCTTAAGTCAGTGATTGGGTTCTTGATGCGTCTCAGTGAATCTATAAGGAACTTCTAAAATGAACACAGTGTTTCATAGCGTACTCTTCCTCCAACAACGACTCGTTTTTGGGGCTTTCCACCCATCTTTGGCTGCAATTTCACCTTATATTTTTACTACAACATTTACCCAAGCTTGGCTGCGATCCTTGATAGCAATTCCATCTACCCTTGTTTCCTGTAGAGCGACTATTTTAGAAGGCGATGTTTCCATTCCTAGAAGGTGATTTAATTTCATTCTCTTCTACGATACCCGTTACCTCTTTATCTGCGGTTTCAGCTGATTTCCAACTGCATTTCCAGTACAGGGTTAGACAGTGAATTTCGCTGATGTTCATGGGAACGAATGAATGACAAATTGCCCATTTAGACAACGAATCCACTGACTGTGTAATGGTGTGTGCCAGTTGGTCGACCAATTGTAAGTTGCCAATGTACTGCGATTTGTAGAGAACGTTGGATAATTACTTGAACAACTACACCATGGAGGCAACCAATGGAAGGTTCTATTTAAGAAAAAAAAAGGATTTCATTATATATTTTCAATTGTTAAAATGTTACAGACCACAATGTTGGGAATAACAACATCATAATGGGGAGTATAGATTTTATATATGTAATTTAGCCAAGGAAATTATGATATTTGACTTTTATTAAAATAAAGGGGAGAACTAAATTCGAGGAACAAAGTCTACAATAAGTTGTTCTAATCAAATTCCTTAAAACTTAACGCAATGTCTCATTCGATCCGTTAAAAAATCTCCTTGGATTATGAAGAGCTAAGCATTATGGTATACGAAACTAAGAACTCTTGCTAAGCAAAACGCTTCAATTAATCCACACACCTTTACCTAATTATGTAAGAACAAGGATCATAGAGTTCGACAGATAAATTGGTTGCATAGAAGTAGCTTGTCCTTAAAGGAAGGTTGTAATTTTATAAAAATAAAGGTTGCATGCGCAAAAGTTTCATTTGTAAAAGCAAAAGTTGCATTGATATCTACTTGGAAAGTGATACCCAAGCTAAGATTAATAGAAGAACAATTAGAATAGATAGACTACATGTGGTAATGTATTGTTTTAATAAGTATTCCATTTAGCTTTCTATACTGTTATGGAAAATGTTGTCATATGAGGTCGATTGCTAGATAAGATTACAACTTGGAATTAATTTAGCATTTCCCTTGGGATGGTAAGTGATGATAAAACTAGATATGTTTTAAAATGCTACTTAGAAGGTAAAATTTTGACCAGTTAGACTCGATAAAAGTGTTGGGCGGTTGATGAAGTCGTGTTTGGGCTTGTGTTTTCCTTAGTAGTCATCCTCTAGTGTCTCGTCGATCTGTTGTTGTGGTTGGGTGTGATTTTCTTATCGGTATTCATCTCCTAGCATGCTGGTTTTATCTAGGGTCCTTGGTCTAGATAGGACATGTGGCGCCAAGGTTATTGACACGTCTATCACTGGGGAAAACATGATTCCTGATGTGGGGATGATGGCGTTCCCTACTGGATAACAACGAATGAAAAAATGGCCGGAGTTAGTGCGTCTATGTAAGTCTTGTCGAGTGATGTAAATTACCTTTGGGGTATGGGTGGAACGCCTTCATGCGTTGGGTCATGTGCCTTGAGGTTCTAGTCTTGTTCGTCCTTGGTCATTGTGTTGAGAGGGGGATGTTGTCCCTTAGCTTCTAGGCGTGTCTTGTTGCATCGAGCGGGTAGTCATGCCTCCTTGTTGTTCTATGAATGTTTTCCTAGTTGCTCTCATGCCAATGCATGGAGTCATAGTTGTTTGGATGGTGTGCTTGTGTTCATCGTCAGCATAGTGGTTAAATTATTGTCGTCGTCGCCTTCTTTCCTCTTAACTCCCAGTTACAAAAAACAAAAAATTCACTTGTTGTCGTAACATTGGGTTCGTTACATATGGTATAAGAGCAGGTTCAACCCTACGACTGTGGATCGCCATTATTTGCACTATAGTAAACCCTTGAGTCTTAACCTAATGCTTTTAAAAAAAAAAAATCTTTAACTTGCCCTTGCGATAATCACTGTTAGATGAAACTGTAGAGATTCACGATGAGGTATCGTGGATGGAAGTGCGACGCCTTTAGAAGTTTCGCACCCTCAGAGTCTGACCCCAAGGGGATGAACAAGTCCTTGGGATGGATTCTCTTGTAGTAAGGGATGATGGTGGTCTGACAAGGAACTTCAAGGTAATTTCAAAGGCCTTGATTCACCATTAGTACTGAGATGAGGCCAGGGCACCTGTACCCCTGAGGATCCACAGGGAGCCCTAGCTAGTACTGTTAGCATTGAGCGAGAACTTGAGAGAGTTGATTTCTTGAGTCCACAAGTCTCGTGGATGGTTGCGCCATTGAGGCATGGTTGTAGAGCAAGGTGTTGTGCTTCATGCTTCGCAATCCTGACCTCTAGCATTAAGGTCTGCCTGATGGTATTTCAACTGAAGGGGAATGCTCTTCTATGGTAGAAGATGCTCCTTCCACTTTGAACATGGTCATCAATAACGTGTCATGGGAATGGTTCTAGAAGAGGTATCTATATGAGGAATTTGTTGAGCATCAACTCAACGAGTTCGATGCCTTGCGACAGGGAGACCATATGGTGCCGAGTATGAGGTCCATTTTTGGAGCTGCTTTGGTGTGCTCCGCACCCTCACTGAGAAACTTAAGGTCAACGAGTTTGCATTGGACTTAGCATTGGAATTCAGCTTCTACTTCAGGTACCAAGATTACTGGACCGAAGAAAGTATGTTGGACTGTGGGGAGCCACATTTCCAGCACGACTTCCCAGTGAAGAGGACTAGAGCATATGGATCAGTCGGACCACTACCATGGGAAATTTGGGCAAGGCCCATCGGATTCATGCAGGGGTAAAAAACCGCTAGGCAGAGCGCCCATCAATTGTGCTTGAGACCTCAGGTATTGTCATTGACCAGATGCTTAGTAATTGATTGATCTCGGTGCTACCAAGAGTTCCATTCTGGTGCAACATTAAAAAGGATTAAAGTAGAGACAGTCAAACAGGATGAGTTTAGCTTCGTAGAGATGACTTCATGAGCCAAACAGAAGGTTGAAGGAAAGGTTACAGGTTGTACCCTTAACCTGGGAGAGTTATCATGAGGGTCACCCTGTATGTCACGATATTAGGATCTTATGACTTCGTGATTGGTATGGACTCATTGGAATCACATGAGGCGATACTCAACTGTAAGATGAAACAGTTGAGTTTGGTTGATGACGAGGGACAGAGATGTGTGATTGTAGGATGGAACTAGGGAGTTTCCCTGAGGTTCATCTCTTCCTTACAGTTACGGAAGAGTATGTGCAAGGGGTGCAAGCTTTATGTGATCCTTGCATTAAACGAGAAGGGAGTAGCAGAAGGTCTAGAACACCTTCTGGTGGTGAGAGAGTTTGCAGACACGTTTCTGGAGGAGTTACCTAGGATGTCGTTGGAGAGGGAATTGGAGTTTACCATAGACCTAAAACCAGGGACTGAACCGATAGCAATAATGCCTTATCGGATGTCAACCTCAGAGTTACAAGAGTTTAAAATGCAACTGAAGGAGTTGTTGGACCTGGGACTGATACGTCCTAGTGTGTCACCATGGGGTGCACCTGTTATTTTTATACAAAAGAAGGACAGATCATGGAGGCCTTTCATTGAATACCATCAATTGAACAAGGATACAATCAAGAATTAGTATCCGTTGTCGAGGATCAATGATCTGTTCGATCAAATGAAAGGTGCGATGGTGTTCTCGAAGATCGACTTGCGATCAGGATACCACTAGTTACGGATTAAGGAGGATGACTTCCCTAGGACCACCTTTAAGATGGGTTTGGGACACTACAAGTTTATTGTTTACCACTTGGACTGATGAACTCCCCAGGGGTATTCATGAGTTTGATGAACGGGGTGTTCCGAGAGTACTTGGACAAGTTCATCCAAGTATTCATTGACGATATTTTTGGTTTACTCTCGAACGACGGAGGAGCATGATGAGATCTTACACTTGGTAATATAGTGTCTAAGAGAGCACAAATTGTATGGGAAGTTGTCCAAATGCTCATTTTATCAATCAATGACTCACTACTTAGGGCATCTCATATCCGGCGAAGGTATCACCGTGGATCCAACAAAGATTGAGGCATTTACGGAATGGCCTGCGCCGACAAATGTCCTGGATGTGCGTCGCTTCATGGGTCTAGAAGGATACTATAAATGGTTCGTCAAGGGGTTTTCGAAGATACAAAATCTGATCACATAATTATAGAAGAAAAAAAAGAAGTTTTTTGGGATCGAGAAATGCAGGGAAGCATTTCAGAGGCTCAAGGAGTTGTTGACATCAATGCCAATACTAAAAGTCCCTGACATGACACAAACTTCTTGGTATGCACTGATGCATCCAAGGAAGGCTTATATGGAGTCTTGATGCAAGACAAATGAGTGATTGCTTACATTTTGAGGAAAATGAGAAAGCACAAGGAGAACTACCCGACGCACGATTTGGAGTGGTTAGCCATCGTATGCCTTGAAGGTTTGGACACACTACCTTGTTGGATGAAAATTTGAACTAAATACTGACCACTGTGGACTACAACGCATATTTATGCAAGAGACCTGAATGCGTGACAACGACGTTGGTCGGAACTGCTTAGCGAGTATGATTTCAAGATTTCTTACCTAAAAGGAATAGTGAACGGAGTGGTGGACGCATTGAGTAAGAGACCATGCATATTTTCGGTGCTGCCTCTTCAGATGAATCTACGTGAAAAGATTCTAACTTTATAGCATGACGATGACTGGTACATAGACATCGAGGGTTTTATCAGACAAAACACAATGATGGTACCATGTTTGAAGGATTTTTGTTTGATAGTGATGGCTTTTTTTTGAGGTTTAAAAATCAGATCTACGTACCGCCGAATGACGAGTTGAGGAGGTGATCCTAAGTGAGGCTCATAGAGAAATTTACATGAATCACCCAGGAGTCACAAAGAGGATGGAAGACGTTAAACCCTTTTTCTTCTGGAAAGGATGAAAGCCAACATAGTCAACTATGTGGCAATATGTCTAGAATGTTAGCAGGCAAAAGGTTGAACATAGACACCTAGCAGGATTACTACAACCACATGCTATTCTGGAATCAAAATGGGAGGTTATTTCGATTGATTTTATTGTTGGATTTCCACTGACGAGAAGGAGAGATGACTCAATTTTCGTAGTAGTAGACTCTCTAATGAAGAGTGCTCACTCTATTCTCGTTTGTATGACATATCAGGCACTTGACATAGCTAGAGTTTTCATCAGTGAGATTGTGAGGCTGCATGGAGTGCCTAAGAGGATTATATTTGATCGAGGATCGATGTTTACTGGATGATATTGGATGAGTTTCCAAGAGGCCTCAGGAACCCAACTTAACTTTAGTATTGCGTCTCACTGAAGACTGATGAGCAGACTAAATGGATGAACCAAACCTTGGAGGACATGTTGCACATGTACGTGATGGACCAACAAAAGAATTGGGAAGAGTTCTTGGCACTGGTAGAATTTACTTATAAAAATAGTTACCAAGGCGCCATTAATATGGTACCTTTCGAGTTTTTTCTCAGGCGACCGTGTCGAGCGCCTTGATTTGGGATCGGTTGGCAGTTAGGGTCCAAGTGGGACCGGAATAAATCCACAAATTGGAAGATTAATTGAAAACTTTAAGACAAGGGATCAAGGAAGCGCAAGATCGACATAAGAGTTACGATGATGCGTAGCGTGTCGACCATAGTTACGTTGTGGTGATTGAGTCTTTTTGCAGATGAAACCGCATAGGAGTTCAATCTAGTTGGGAAAAGGGGGCTAAACTATATCCTAGGTTCATGGGATCCTACATTATTTTGGAAAGGAGAGGCTTGTGGCCTAATTAATAGCCTTGCCTGATTCTTGAGGCGTATGCATGATGTATTTCACGTCTCTGTTGAGACTCTATGATTAGTGATCCTTCACATAATTTGATTTGATAACCTTGCGGGTGTCGGATGAGGGTGCGCTCATGGATGAGTCGATCTGCATCCTGGATCATCATGTTCGATAGCTACGACATCGAACAATATATCAGGTCAAGGTCTAGTGGGACAATTATAGTCTGCACTCAGTGACCTGGGAGGACGCATATGATATGCCCCAACAGTTTCCATTTTTGTTTGATAGATAGACATATGATATTGCGATACACTTTATTTAGGCATATATACTGTGAAACTTTGGGACAAAGTTTAGACCAAGAGGGGGTGTATGTAACATCCCACTCTGGTGCACTGAGCGAACTTATTCTTTGAGGACACTTGCTCGCAAGTGATCCGGATTATTATGCTATTAAAAATTTTGATTTTGATGATGAGGCATTATGGGTTGATGACATGTTGTTTTACTACATTGACATAGACAGGTGCTATTGAATCAGTTTTACTGAATGTGTAGGGTTTTGGACCTTGAGGATGAAGAGGCATCGATGGAACCCCTTGGACTCTGGATCGAGTCAAGGAGTGTGCCATTGGGGTTTGATTTTTTTAATGTGATATTAGTGCATTTGACTAGATGATATGATATGGATATGTTCTGACATGATTTGTTGATGACACAGGCTGACGATAGCTTGTTGACCAGACTCACATATGGAGTAAAGGGGTCGCACATGACTACCAGAGATATTGAGGGAGAGGTGTGGACAACAGCCTTGCGAAAACCTACTAGCACTCTCGTTGTGGCTCGAACTGTAGGTTAATGATTACATAGTTTGAGAGGATCGACGATGCCATGAGGGTAGACAGCAACAGTCGCTCACTATGATTCTAAGGGGCACGCAATAAGGTGGGGGATTTATTTCTTACAAGCCCTTAGTGTCCAAAAATTTCACCTGGTGGAGTGTTGACTCCAGGGGTTATTGATGTCTACCAATCAGTCAAGAGGTGAGTGGCACCCTTGGAGCACGTAGTGCATCCTAAAGGGCATGTTGTGCAAGGGAATAGATGAGGCGAGTCACACCCTTGGAGCACCTAGTGCGTCCTAAACGACACGTTACATTGATGATAATATAAGGATGAACCTAGATGGCCCTAAGGAAAATAATAGGTTAAGAAATTTTAAAACAATTTCCCTAATTAAATGTCGCCCAGTACAAAATCTAAGTACTAAGTCTAAAATTTCGCTAGGGGTAACATTCTGTCTACCTTTAAAAAAAATAAAAAAATAGATAATATGAAATAAAATCATAAAATTTAAAACAAAAACCACTTAAGTAATAATTATGGTCTTCATAAAATTTTGTAACATGGAGTAAGAAATTTAATTATTAATAAGAAATAAAATATGTGGATAGAAAAAAGTAAAGAGGGAATTAACTATTTTATCATTGATAATTTAAAAGATACTAAATTAATAATAAAAGGGAAAAGGGGTTATATTCCACGCCTGGCTTTTTGAGTTCTAAGTAAAAGGGGAAAGAGGGAAAAAAAAATTAAAAATAGGAAACTAGGGAAAGGAGGTAACATAAAAAGGAAAAAGGGGAACTTAAGGGAAAAGTGGGAAGTCAACTTAGTAAGGAATCCACATCTAAGAGATTTCTAATTTTAAACTGATTTAGAAATTTCATAATAGGGAAAGGCTTTAAAACCTATAAGGGAATCTAGGGACACCTAGGAGTGATTCTAGGAGTAACTCTAGGTGGGTGAGGGAAATAAAGATATTTACTTAATTAAAGAAATTAATTAATGGAGGAATGTAGGGGATGAGGGACACTTGTACGGAGTGGAATTTTTGGGAATTTATGTTAAAACTTTAATTAAATGAGCTTTTAGGAAAGAAAGGAAGTTCAAAACTCTATAGAAGACAGGGAGGAGAAGGAGGAAGGATCATCTTCTGTTTGTGTAACGTTATGCTGCAGAAATATTGACTTGACTGATTTACTTGTGGGGGGTTGGGATACCCAGCTCGGAGAGGAGTGGTAGCTCGACCTTACAAGGTGAGATGGGAGCTAGACGAAATCTTTGGATATTGTATTGGCTCCTTTATGGCTTGGGGGGCTAAGGGGGAAGAAGAGTACCCCTAGCATTGGCTGGGAGGTACCAATGAGGTCTCGACGGTCGACGAGTGGGAGTTTCATGGAGTGCGGGACGTCATTTGATGTGGGCGATTAGGCAATGGTACACTCTTTTATTTTGTAGAGTAGAATGCATTAGGACTTATGTTTGGATATGCATATTGATTTGTAAATGGATTGGATGTTTAGATTGATAACATACCCCTTATTCTTAGCCTAGCTGATTGTTTGGTTGATTAATTTCTTGTGGCCTTCGTCCTCGCATGAATCAACAACCCTATGGTTTGACTGTGACCCATGCATTTGTTTTCTTTTCGTCGCTAGCACACCAGTCTTCGCCTGAGCAGTTGGCTAGGAGCCTGATCTATGGTTGTCACCTTAGCGTTAAAAGACCTATGGATCTTAACGCCTTGCTTTTCTGTGTGAGGATGGTGAATGAAGGACGAACCTGTTATTCGCCTACCATTGTTGTTGTCCTTCCTTGATTGTTGGTCTTGCACCTTCTTGCATTTGAATATCCTTCTGTATTGTTCATTATTTTCCACTGTAAGTATTCAACCACATAATGTTTTATTTTTCTCTGCACTTGTTTACAATTCATTGGCGAATAGCTCCACGTCTTTAACCCATAGTTTACTCAGCGATTTATTATTTTTGATGGCATTTGCTGCGAGTTTAGATGCACTAAAACCTTGAATATTTTTCCTCTGCGTTTCATTAGAACTGATGGCTTTATCCTTCAAAATTCAACACCTTCCTCACTCTGTGGTTAGACATTTTGGCCTGCAGATTGTTTTTCTCTACAAGTTAATGTATTTCGTGGGTGAATTTACACAAAAAACTTTACACTTTTATTACTACATTTTTCAGTTGAGATTAATCGTTTCCTTGAGCGCATGCTTTGTCGACACCGGAACCGCCCTGAATTTTACTTACTGGAATTTTATTTTACTGTGTTGGGGCATGGTTGCAGAGGATAGGGATGTGTTTCTTATGAATTGGTCACATTTTGTTAGGGGCGCAATGGCCTGAAATTTTATTTGGATTACATTGCAATCTACCCCTCCTTTAAATTGCATTTCATAACTCATATTTACCTAGCAGTTTTACTATTAAGGTTGCATTTCGTGACTCTTATTTACAGGGTGATTTTACCAGTTTTTGGCCATGACCTTGAGGCTCTTACTTAGCAACTATGGTTACAGTAAACTTAGTTGTTTTATTGATAAATCTCAAACAAGCGAGGTGTTAAACTCAATGATTTCTCCCCCTTTTTACTAACCATGATTTGTAATAAACCGGTGTGATTTAAATCCTTTCTCTACGTTTCAGAATTGTGTTTTCACCTGCATTTCCTTATCCATGTTTTTCCCACTAATCCTTCATTTTACCACTTCTTGGATAATAGATCCTTTCCAATGAATTCTAGTGTCACCCTACATTTTCTTTCCTCACTGCAATTCTATAAATCATTCCAGCCAATTATTGCTTCACGGTGAAATTGTTCTTAACTCAATAATTGGTTTCTTGATGCGTCTCAACGAATCTATGGGGAACTTCTAAAACGAACACAACGTTTCATAGCGTATTCTTCCTCCAGCAACAACTCGTTTTTAGGGCTTTCCACCCATCTTTGGTTGCAATTTCACCTTATATTTTTAATGCAACATTTACCCAAGCTTGCTTGCGATATTTGACAACGATTCCATATACCCTTGTTTCCTGTAGAGAAACTATTTCAGAAGGCTATGTTTCCATTCCTAGAAGATGAGTTAACTGCATTCTCTTATGCGATAACTGTTACCTCTTTATCTGTGGTTTCAGCTGATTTCTAGTTGCGTTTCTAGTACAGGGTTAGACTGCGAATACCGTTGATGTCCATGGGAATGAATGATTGATAAATTGCCCATTTAGACAGGGAATCCGCTAACTGTGTAATGGTGTGTGCTAGCTAGTCAACCGATTGCAAGGTTCCAGTGTACTACAATTTGTAGAAAACTTTGGAAAATTACTTGAGCAACTACATCGTGGAGGCAACCAATGGAAGGTTCTATTTAAAAAAAAAAGGATTTCATTATAGATTTTCAATTGCTAAAAAATTACAGACCATAATGTTGGGAATAACAACATCATAATGATGAGTATAGATTTTATAGATGTAATTTAGCCAAGGAAATTATGATATTTGACTTTTATTAAAATAAAGGGGAGAACTAAATTTGAGGAACAAAGTCTACAATAGGTTGTTCTAATCGAAGTCCTTAAAACTTAACACAATGTCTCATTCGATTCATTGACAAATCTCCTTGGATTATGAAAAGCAAAGCATTATGGTATACGAAACTAAGAACTCTTGCTAAGCAAAAATCTTCAATTAATCCACACACCTTTACCTATTTATGTAAGAGGAAGGATCATAGAGTTTGATATTTAAACTAGTTTCATACAAGTAGCTTGTCCTTAGGAGAAGGTTGTAATTTTAGAAAAAGAAAGGTTGCATGCGCAAAAGGTTCGTTTGCAAAAGAAAAAGCTGCATTGATATTTACTTGGAAAGTCATACCCAAGCTAACATTAATAGAAGAACAATTAGAGTAGATAGACTGCATGTGGTAATGTATTGTGTTAATAAGTATTCCATTTATCTTTCTGCATTGTTATGGAAAATGTTGTCATATGAGGTCTACTTCTAGATAATATTACAGCTTGGAATTAATTTAGCATTTCCGTTGGGATCGTATGTGATGATAAAACTAGATATGTTTTCAAACGCTACTTAGATAGTAAAGTGTTGACTGGTTAGACTCGATAAAAGGGTTGGGTGGTTGACAAAGTCATGTTTGGGCTTGTGTTTTCCCTGGTAGTCATCCTCTGGTGTCCCATCAATCTGTTGTTGCGGTTGGGTGTGATTTTCTTATCGGTATTCGGCTCCTAGCGCATCGAATTTATCTAGGGTCCTTGGTCTAGATAGGATGTGTGGCACCAAGCTTATTGACGCGTCTATCACTGGGGACAACATAATTCCTGATGAGGGGATCATGTTGTTCCCTATTGGATAATGACGAATGAAAAACTAGTCGGAGTCAGTGCGTCTGTGTGAATGTTGTCGAGCGATGTAAATTACCTTTGGTGCATGGGTGGAACGCCTTCACGTGTTTGGTTGTGTGCCTTGAGGTTCTAATCTTGTTCGTCCTTGGTCGTTGTGTCGGGAAGGGGGATGTTGTCCCTTAGCTTGTAGGTGTATCTTGTTGGATCGGGCGGGTAGTCATTCCTCCTTGTTGTTCCACTCATGTTTTCCCAGTTTCTTTCATGCGAGTGCGTGGAGTCATAGTTGTTTTGATGTCGTGCTTGCATTCATCGTGAGTGGAGTGGTTAAACTATTGTCGTCGTCACCTTCTTGCCTCTTAACTCCCAGTTACAAAAAAAAAATCGCTTGTTGTCGTAACGTTGGGGTCGTTACAAGATGGCCAACCATATCTATGATAAAGACTATAATATTTCTATAAAATTCATTAATGAGGTTTCTAAGGAGTCCCTAAAATATATCAAGATAAATAGTTACAAAACACTAATTAAAATACAACATTAAAATACAAAATTAAAATACAAAAGATATCATATAAGTATAAATCAAGAGAATCTTTTAGATCTTTTTATGTTTGATCCTAAAAAAAAATTGATTTAGAATCTAAGTAAAAAAATTAAAGAAAATAATATGATTTCTATAAGAGGCTTGAATACACAACTTAAAAATATATATGAATCCCATAATGTTTTGGACAACATTAAAATATGTGTTGTCAAAAAAGGGGTTTTCTTTGTAGGAAATTTGGGAAAAGGGAAATCTAAGGACACTCAACTTTATCATGTAAAAATATGAAAAAGTGTTGGCTATGTTTGTATCCCTTACATTCAAAATATTTTTAATCTAACAATAGACACATGATTCCCTAAATGATGGACTAAAATCATTATTATACTTTTTTTTAAGTGGGAACATAAATAACCCCCTCAAATTATAGGACCATGTGATTAGTATTCTTCTAGAAACGTTATATGGAATTATTCTAGAAAACAATATTAGCATATGGTTATAAAGTTATGGAAAAGGGGTTAAAGGACAAGCTAGTTTTAGAAGCTAGTATTTAATCACTTGGATCTTAGTCAATAATAGGATTATCGTAGAGGAATTCCAAAACAATAAAATCGGTCATTTCATATTCTTTGTTACATTAGGAATACTTTAGATATAGTGCATAAAAATACCCTTTGGAAGATATCAAAAGAATCAAGGGTTCCTTTGGAATTGAGAGATATTGAGATAAGGTTGTATGAGAAAGTTATTTCTATGTTCAATAATAGTGAGGGTCAACCAAAATATAATTGTTTTAATATAGGGGTTAAGAAGTGTTTTCCATTTACCTCTACCCTTTTTAGCATTTATATTCACAAATTAGAGGCATGTTTGGAAAAAGTAGGTTTTTGACACTATATTCGGTAGAATATTCATCTTCCTTCTTCTTTATGAAAATTATATTTTTCTTCTAGAGAGGTAGCCCACTGGTGTTAATAAGTTCCTAAAATCTCTCAAAGATTTGTATTCTACCTCATTTGAATTGTTAGTAAATATTGATAAGATAAAATTATGAAATCAAATCCAATAAAATCACTTTTGTTAACTTTTTGTATGAAAACAACAACATGAAGAAAGAATCACTTTTCGTTAAATTTTGATTTTTTCTATTCAAAGACCCTTTGAAGATAGCCAAAAATAGTCGTCCTAATGTCGAAAATAGGGGTTCTTACAGAGAAAAATTTGGTTCCAAAATTGTCAATATCAAATTCCAATCTACACTTTTTGATTTTCTATTGGCATTTTTGGAACTAGAATTTTCACTTTTGAAATCTAGTGCCCACACATTCATAATAATATTTTTCATTTTTGAAAGACGTGTTGGAATTTTTATACTATGATTTTTTTCTTTTGAAAATCAATATTGGCACTTTAGCAATGATTTTGCACTTTTGGAATCTCATATTAGAACTTTTAGAATCTGATTTGTACTTTGAAAACCCCAATTTTGCATTGAATTTTTCATGACATTTAATCTATGTCATTCATAAATTTTAAAGGTGGTTACACTTCATATATAATAAATTAATCACGAAAGTGAATATATAAAAATATGAAAACCTCGTTAGCCATAAAAGAATTGTCACATATTGAACCCATTAAGAAAAATAATTGATTTCATTATTTAGCAAAATAGTTTCATGCATTTCTATAATATATCTCACATCAAAAAGAAAAGTCAAAATCAATACAACAAATATGTGTCATTCACAACATCACAGTTATATCTTTTTTTGAAGTTATTGATTTCCCTTTATCATTAAAAACATGTTTTTCTTTTCAATCATCTACAATCATTGTGTTTCTAGCATCATAAGAACCCTTCAAGATATCCTATAGTTTACTTAAAGGTTTGATATATACACACATATTAATAACACCAACATAACCCTTTCTTCATATGGTGTCACAATCATGTGTTAGTATGGATTTATATTTCTCTATTTAGAATCTAGATTTATCAAATAAAAATGGAAAAAATGCATTCACATTTTTCTATTAGGAACTATTCAAATATTTCTTAAAACCAAACCCATATAAAATAAATTAGTGTATGTGTATCAATTTCTATATTTTTCTACAATGACTTGTTTTGTAATGATATTTCATGAATTTCATGTGTAACAATGCTTCATTTATATCGAATGTAATCGTCCATTTATTTAATAATATTGTATATTCAAGAAAAGATATACAACACACAATCTTACAAACATTTTTATTTGTACATTTCAAAATTACTTAGTACATTTATCATCAATATGATATGTAATGTTTTAAAAAAATTATGACGTAGACCCCCACCACCTCCTGGGGCTTACATGACCTCCCGGTCTAGGATTGTTCATAGTATGGAGCCAAATCAGCTCTCAGGCTCCTCCCAAGCCCTTGAAAACTATGTTCCACATGCCTTATCATCTTCCCTGCATCCAAATATAGATTCACGAGGGTCCTAACATTCCAACAGAGTCTTACACGTGACCCTGAGCCAAAATTGTGGGCCAATATTCACTTTTCCTAAGAATTTGGGACTTCATAGGTCCAAGATTCAGGAAATACAACAATAGCACACAATGTTTCTCCCGAATGTCGAACTAGCATATGACCAAATAAAGGGAGATATAGACAGTGCTTGATGTCTATCGAGATGTATGGATCACAAGTATTACCCTCATTAACATGAAAATTATCTAAATTCGTGAACTCCGAAGGTGTGAATTAGATGGTTTTCCCTTGCCTCTGATCAATGATAATGATTGGCTTTAGAAATATGGACTTCTGGAGTTCTGGTTGTTCCAACTTACAATTCCTCCAACCATCAAATAAGTGGAGGATAGATACACTCTCCACATGTCCCTCTTCAATAGAGGGTTGAGATCAGCTCTCGACTTCAGGGCTTCAAGATTTTTCAACCTAAAATGAATTATGCCTCAATTCCTCTCGAGTACCAAATATCCAAAATCCAATATATACTGACACGTGGCTCTCTACGCCCATGATTAGGATTTGTTATGGGCTTTGAAACTTTGTGAATCTTGCACACTTCCACAATCACACTCCAACTCTTCTCGATAGCTGAAATTCGAAACTACTCTAGATTTGTGGAAAGTGTCCCCACAATCAGACAGTCCATATATTCTCCATTTCCCGGTACTTCGGGAAACTTCCCTACTTTGAACACAACACGCGAAAACCTTCGAATATGCAACGTCCAAAGGACTTCAGGGGTTAACACCCAAGCTACTTTCCCATATCTGATGACTAGGAAAGGTTTACTCCTCCTCGAGTGCATCTCGTCCACTCGACCGTAAAATTGAAGAGGTTCTCCCTTCAAATACTTATGGTCACTATTTCTCCTAATATTTAACATTCAAATGGCTTGGGTCTTCTGTGTACACCTTGCACTTCCTTGAAAAATTGACACTTAGAGATTTTTGGAAAATATTCCCACACACACCTTGCACTCATCTTTTTCTTGGAGACTTTCTCAACACTCGAATAAGTTTTGGCCCTATACACACCTTGCAAGGGTCTTCTCGAGATCTTATAATCAGATGAGTATATGTGCACTCCTTGCACTCACCCTGAACAATTTCATGTTATCTCTTTTGAGCTTCTGAGTCTGAAAACGAATCTTCCTTCTCACTCCTTGCGTGGCTACTATGCACTCCTTTCACCAGTACTTCAGAGTAGAAATAATTGGAACTTATAGAACACTACAGGTTCATTCAATTAACCATGAAATGAACACATGGGCATATAAAACACACAAAAAAAATAACATGACATTACCCAATTACTCAAAGGAAAACATGTATAGAGATCTGGAAGTGATCTTCTCCTATATATTCATTCAACAAAGTATTATTACAAAGAGTTCTTTCATGTCTTCAACAAATCTCAATAGAAATAATAATCCTCAACAACCTCATTTGGGCATATATAACATATATATATACACAGATTGGATTCTCGACCCTTCCTACCCACTATTCTAGTGTTATCATATCAAAATTATAACATTCTCCCACTAAGGCTTATTATAATAAATGGATTTTACAATCGAGATACGAGTCTATGCTCAATACATGTACAATTATACAACTTATTAAAAGCATTACAATCCTTTGCAGTTTCATACAATGGCTCATTCCTAAAAACATTAAAATCTATTTTATTACAATCTTTTCAAAATATTCAAATGATGCGCTCTCCTTTTGGATCCCAAAACATTTTGAAAGCATGCTTGATGTTGAGATGTCCTCCACTCGCCATGATGAATGTTGATGATGATGCTCTTGCATCATACTCCTCTGGACAAAAAGATTCATGGGCTCCTTTCCATGAGCTCCTGCATTGTCATTACATGCTTTTGTATATCACTATCAGTTATCCAAATGAGATCTTCTACTGTAAGATCTTTCCACTTAACTAGATATTCATAATCATTTTTTCTTTTGGTCTTCTTAGCAACCCTCTGATCTAGAATATTCTCTATATGTGGATTCTCTGCTATGGGAATCTGTTGTTTCTACTAAATCTCCTCCTCACCATCTGTATCATCCATCCTGTATGGATACATGTATGCTACATTGAATATGGGTGATATTCCAATGTTTGTTGGCAATTCAATCTCATAATCATTTGCAAGAAAATGTTTGAGGATCTTACACGGCCCTATCTTCTTCAAATTCAACTTTTTATACTTTCCTTTTGGAAATCTCTCTTTTCTCTGATGTACCAAAACCTGATTTCGAGCTTCATAATTTACCTCTCTTCTTCTCTGGTCTACTCGGGTTTTGTACTTCTAGTTTCTATTATGTAGTTGTCCCTTGATCTGATCATGAAAATTGTGCACCTCTGCGACAACTTATTCTACTCCTGCGCTTCATAACTCATCTCATCCCAAATATCTTAACAATGAAATTCCTCTTGGATGCATTCCATACATTATTTGGAATGTGCTTTTACTTGTGCTCCTATTTGGTGAGCCATTATATGAAAACTTTTCTTGGGGAAGAATTTAATCCCATTGACTATTATGATTAGTGACCAAACACCTCAACAAGTTCCCTAAAATCCAATTTACCACTTTAGTCTGTCCATCTGTTTGAGGATGATATGCTGAACTAAAATAAATATTTGTCCCCAACTTCCTCAACAATGTTCTCCAAAAGTGTCCCATAAATGTAGTGTCTTTGTTTGAAACTGTACTCCTTGGAAATCCATGTAATCTCACAATCTCCTTGATTTTTTTTTTTCTTTTATGAGTAGCATCACTGGTTTTGTGACAAAGAATGAAATGTGCCATCTTTGAAAAATTTTCAACCACTACGAAAATCGAATCACTTCCTCTCTAGGTTCTAGGAAATCCTATAACAAAATCCATGCTTATAACATCCCATGGTATGTCTAGAATAGGAAATGGTTGATACAATCAAGTGTTTTGTTGCTCTCCTTTAGCATACTGGCATATTCTACATATGTCCACAAATTTCTTCACATAAGACCTCATACATAGCCAAAAATATAAAAAATTCAACTGTGCATATCATTTATCATGGCCAAAGTGTCTAGCCAAACCTCCACTATGTTTTTACTTCAACAAGTTATCCCTCATTGAGCACTTTGGGATACACAGCTGATTTCCTTTAAATAACAGTCCACCTTGGATAATATAATAACTCCATTGGTTTTTCCTTCAGTAAAGGGTTCTCACATGCTTCATAAGTCTCTTTTAAATATGGATCTTCCTGATACATCTCCTTGAGGTGTTCAAATCCCAAGGTCTTCACTTGAATTCGTGCAAGATCAAACATCTCATGATCAAAGCATATACAACTTTGTTAGTATTGGAGTTACTTCAAACACACCTAGGATTTATTATTCATAAATTTTTTCCTTGTTTATTAGTCATAATAAGTGATTATCCAGTCTCCTATATTTTAGGGGAGAATATTCTACCTAGAGAATATTATCTTTCAGTTGACACTTCAGTTTGACTAGTTGAGTTGAGTCTAGATGTTGCATTGGTTTTGTCACCATGCAACATTGGTATCATCACCATGTTAATGCCCACTTTCCTTGGGATCATCACCATAATGGCGCATTACCCTTGATTCCTTTATCTACTCCTCACTACACTCTGTTCAGTCAGTTAACTGAAGACTAATTGACTAGTTAACTCAGCTAGGTGGGAGTTCACTCCTATAACTTCCCGAGAGACTAGACTAAGTGGAAATTCACTCCTGTAACTGCTAGTGTGTGTCTATATCACTCTATACCACCACTATGAAATATTGGTTCTCCTCCATTGCGCATTCATTGAGTTATACATAGTATATCATGTGCAAATTATTCATTATTCATTATGGTTGATGAGAATTCTTCCATTCTTTCTCTCCTTCTTCTTCTTTCTCAATTTCTCTTTGCAAACATGTGTAGTATTTTCTAGCTATATATATTATGTTTAGGTTCAACACATTTAAATGGTATCAGAGTCGACGAACTACTAAGAAAAATCTACACAAATTTTGTTTTGCAGGTACAAAAGATTGAAGACAGTGGAAATATGGATTTCCCAAAAGAATTCATTCTTAAACCTTATAACTACTTTGCATGGAAGGAGAAAAAAGAGATACATATATGAACCAGAGTAGTGTATAGGTTAAAATTGAATATAGACAAAGAACCGGCATCATCCATAGAAAAATACAAGTATTTAAATTGAATGGATGAAACTTTCATAACAATTTGCAGTCTTATTTCTCCTGGTCTCCTTTTTAACATATCTTCCTGTACGAATCCCAATGAAGCGTGTACCACCTTGAAAGGGATATTTTTAAAATATGATTAGATTAGGGGACACATGCTATAGGTGGAATTTCTCACATTGGATCCAAAAATCTTCGACAATATCCAAGATTTATTTACAAAATTCAAGTATTTATTGTCGCAACTCAAATCTTTCATGGTTGATAAATCTAAGGAGGATAAGCAAATGGTTCTCACCATTCTCTCCAAAATTGGTCCTAAATTCTTTGTGTTTGTGTCCACATTCCATTTGATCAGATTCACCTCTAGAGCCACCTGGAAGATGCCTTCTCTTGATTACTTATCGAATCACTGACACAAGAGAAAACCAAGCTCATCAACAAGGGGAAAATCAAAGTCCCAAAGGTGCATGCACTTACTATGCAATATGGAAGCCATCAATATCATAAATCTAAATATAAAGGAAAATGGAAAGATCATGCAAATGTGAAGAAGTAAGGGTACTCAAAACCCTTCACTGATGCCTCGGGATTCAAAGGGGAAAAGGGAAGGAAAGGGTAGAAATGCATGTACTGTCACAAAGGATTCCATCTAGAATCCGCATGCATGCAGAAAAAAAAAATATCTAATGACTCAAATACTTCAGAAAAACAACCTTGGAGATCACATCCCCGAGGGTCCCAAGAAGAAGAAGCTAGAATATCATAATCCCAAGAAAGGCAATTCTATCGATTCCTTGATTTCCATAAACTCCTCTCTCGATGCTTGGATCGTAGATTCAAGAGAATCACATCATGTGGTTTCCTCAAAAGAAGTATATTATTTATTGGATTAATGAAAAGGTACTCCTATTATGATGGGGGAAAACTCTTCATTTGAAGTCACTGGGAAAGGAAGGATTGAACTCACCAATGGAAGCTTCGAGAATGTGTTGAACGTTCCCAAACTTTCTGTCAACCTTCTCTCCATGTATCAGCTGATGAATTCTGGCACCTGAAAGAAATTCATATTCACACAAAATTCCGTGGATATATATGACATGAAAAACAACTCCAGGATTGCTACCAGTGAGGTAAATCATCAATCTAGATTATATACATTTTCTGAATTTATTGAACCAGATTTTTCTTTACTACTTACTCATGTTAATGAAAGTAGTAGGATATGGCAGGAAATGTTTGGAAATTTGAACTTCATATACATCCAACAACTTAGCAAGAAAATATTGGTTCATGGTCTACTAGAAATCCATTTCTCCTAGGGAGTATGTGAGGGATGTGTTCTTGGAAAACACGCTTAAGATAAATTCGACAAAGAAAAGTCTCAGACAGCTTCTGTGCCTTTAGATCTAATCCATAGTGACCTCATGGGTCCTTTTCCACAACCATCGATCAAAAAAGAGAGGTTTGTTCTCATTTTTGTTGATGATTTCTCATGTTTTACATGGATTTACTTCATGGATGATTTTAGGGGCTAAATTTCGCTCATGGGATAATTTTCCATTATTTTTCCAAAAATGAGATTCTCTATTTTAAAAATGATTCGCCCAAATTCTATAGGACAAAATTATTTTACCTTATAAATAGACAAAATTTTATAAAAACTATATAAAATACTTAGAAATTTCAATATTTTTACAAAAATATTGCCAAACATTTATAGTTGACATATGAAGGATTAGTAAGATTCGCCAAGGTTTCTACATTTTAAAATAAATTTCCATCCTTAAAATCATCCTTGATTTACTTTCTCAAGCAAAAATCCAAGGTCTTTCAACAACTCAAAGATTTCAAAGCCCTTTTTGAGACATAGTCTGGAAAGAAAATCAAAGTCCTTCGAACTAATAATGGGGGAGAGTATTTCAATCATGATATCCATAATATTTTCCATGAGGTAGGGATTCAGTTGTAGCACATAGTTCTCTATACTCTACAGCAAAACGAAGTTGATGAGTAGAAAAAAAGATCTCTAAAGGAGATGGGATATTACATGTTGCATGCAAAGTCACTACCATAGAGACTATGGGCCGAATCACTTAATTATACAACATACATCCAAAACAAATCTTCCCATAGATTTTTCAAGGATAATACCCCCTACGAGGCTTGGAGCGGCCTCAAACCGGAATTGACCCACTTTCGTATTTTCAATTCACATGCATGGGCTTAGATTCCCTTTGAAAAGAGGAAGGCACTTGATCCACACATAAGTGAGTGTATTTTGGTTGGATACCTCGACGATGTGAAGGGATATAGACTTATTGATCTTTCCCTAGACTGGCTCTTCATTGAGCGAAGTGTCCAATTCGAGGAATGTGTCTCGCATGCACCTAAGCAGCTGCATACAAGCACCTTCATTCATCCACCTATCTGAGATGATGAGCATGCACATGCCGACTTTTGTTCATATAATATAGTTACCAACTTAATGAGAACTGTGACCTCAAAACAAGAACTCTAGCCCTTAAAAAACATATTTTTGCATAAAAAAATTTAAAAACAACCCCCAAATCAAAAAGTGGTGCTATCACTAGCACCATTTTTTGTAACTAGGTCAAAATTACAACTTTTTTCAAGCATGGGCTTAAAGGATCAAATGGATTCTCAAACAACTTTAAAATCAACACCCAAATCAAAAAGTGGTGCTACTGGTAGCACCATTTTTTGTAACCGAGTTAAAATTTTAACTTTTTTCAAGAATGGGCTTAACAGATAAAATGGTTCCTCAAAAAAACTCTAAAATCAACCCCCAATTCAAACCGCAGTGTTATCGATAGCACCAATTTTTCTGATCGAGCCAAATTTACAACTTTTTTCGAGCATGGCATTAAAAGATAAAATAGTTGCTTAGAAAAACCTTAAAATCAACACCTAAATAAAAACATGACACTACCTAAAGCAAAATGTTTTTTCTAAACATTAAAATTACAGCTAATTACAACCTAATTCAAAATGTGGCATTGACAACAAATCCCTACACAAATAAAAACCCAAAATTGGATCCTACATGGTCACTTGAAATTTTATTTACTAACTTTTTTTCTTCTTCTTAAATTTACATTAAAAAATAAATAAAGAGAAAAGAGAAAATGTTCACAAATATATTTTTTAATGAAAACAAAAATACATTTAAAAAATATATTCAAAATCGAAAT
>SNQJ01S0081188.1:73497-90758 GCA_010110895.2 Picea sitchensis
TAGTATCTTTTAAATTATCAATGATAAAATAGTTAATTCCCTCTTTACTTTTTTATATCCACATATTTTATTTCTTATAAATAATTAAATTTCTTACTCCATGTTACAAAATTTTATGAAGATCATAATTATTACTTATGTGGTTTTTGTTTTAAATTTTATTATTTTATTTCATATTATCTATTTATTTTTTATTTATTTTTTATTTTTATTTTTTAAAGGTAGAAGAATGTTACCCCTAGCAAAATTTTAGACTTAGTACTTAGATTTTGTACTGGGCGACATTTAATTAGGGAAATTGTTTTAAAATTTCTTAACCTATTATTTGCCTTAAGGCCATCTAGGTTCATCCTTCTATCATCATAAATGCGATGTGCCCTTCAGGATGCACTAGGTTCTCCAAGGGTGCCACTCGCCTCATCTATTCCCTTGCATGACATACCCTTCAGGACGCACTACGTGCTCCAAGGGTGCCACTCGCCTCTTGACTGACTGGTAGACATCAATAACCCCTGGAGTCAACACTCCACCAGGTGAACTTTTGGGAGACTAAGGGCTTGTAAGAAATAAGGCCCCCGCCTTATTGCGTGCCCCTTAGAATCATCGTGAGCGACTGTCGCAGTCTACCCTCATGGCATCGTCAATCCTCTCGAACTAGGTAATCGTTAACCTACAGTTTGAACCACAGTGGGAGTGCTAGTAGGTTTTCACAAGGCTGTTGTCCACACCTCTCCCTCAACATCTCTGGTATTCGTGTGCGACCCCTTTACTCCATATGTGAGTCTGGTCGGAAAGCTATCGTCAGCTTGCGTCATCAACAAATCATGTCAGAACATATCCATATCATATCATCTAGTCAAATGCACTAATATCACATTAAAACAATCGAACCCCAATGGTACACTCCTTGACTTGATCCGGAGTCCAAGGGGTTCCATCGATGCCTCTGCATCCTCAAGGTCCAAAACCCTACACACTCAGTAAAACCGAGTCAATAGCACCTGTCTATGTCAATGTAGTAAAACAACATGTCATCAACCCATAATGCCTCATCATCAAAATAAAAAAAAATTATAGCATAATAATCCGGATCACTTGCGAGAAAGTGTCCTCAAAGAATAAGTTCGCTCAGTGCGCCAGAGCGGGATGTTACATACACCCCCTCTTGGTCTAAACTTCGTCCCGACGTTTCACAGTATATATGTCGAAATAAAGTGTATCACAATATCATATGTCTATCTATCAAACAAAAATGGAAACTGGTGGGGCATATCATATGTGTCCTCCCAGGTCACTAAGTGCGGACTATAATTTTCCCATTGGACCTTGACCTGATCTACTGTTCGACGTCGTAGCTGTTGAACATGATGATCCAGGATGCAGATCGACTCAGCCGTGAGCGCACCCTCATCCGACACCCGCAAGGTGCTCAAATCAAATTATGTGAAGGATCACTAATCATAGAGTCTCAACAGAGATGTGAAATACATCATGCATACGCCTCAAGAATCAGGCAAGGCTAGTCTTCAGGCCACAGGCCTCTCCTTTCAAAAATACCGTAGGATCCCATGAACCTAGGATATAGTTTAGCCCCCTTTTCCCAACTAGATTGAACTCCTATGTGGTTTCAGCCGCAAAAAGACTCAATCACCACAACGTAACTATGGTCAACACGTTATGCATCATCGTAACTCTTATGTCAATCATGCGCTTCCTTGATCCCTTGTCTTAAATTTTTCAATTAATCTTCCAATTCTTGGATTTCTTCCAGTCCCACTTGGACCCTAACTACCAGTCGATCCCAAATCAAGGCGCCCGACACAGTTTCCCGAGAAGAAACTCGAAATGTACCATATTAATGGCGCCTTGGTAACTGTTTTTATAAGTAAATTCTACCAGTGGCAAGAACTCTTCCCAATGCTTTTGTTGGTCCATCACGTACATGCGCAACATGTCCTCCAAAGTCCGGTTCGTCCGTTCAGTCTGCCCGTCAGTCTCCGGTGAGACGCAGTACTAAATTTAAGTTGGGTTCCTGAGGCCTCTTGGAAACTCATCCAATATCATCCAGTAAACACCGATCCTCGATTGGATATAATCCTCTTAGGCACTCCATGCAGCCTCACAATCTCACTGATGAAAACTCTAGCTATGTCAGGTGCCTGATATGTCGTAAGAACTGGAATAGAGTGAGCACTCTTCATCAGAGAGTCTACTACTATGAAAATTCAGTCATCTCTCCTTGTCATCAGTGGAAATCCAACAATAAAATCAATCTAAATAACCTTCCATTTCGATTCCATAATAGCATGTGGTTGTAGTAATCCTGCTGGGTGTCTATGTTCAACCTTTACCTGCTGACATTCTAGACATATTGCCACATAGTTGACTATGTTTGCTTTCATCCTTTCCAGAAGAAAAAGGGTTTAAGGTATGCCATCCTCTTTGTGACTCCTGGGTGATTCATGTAAATTTCTCTATGAGCCTCTCTTAGGATCACCTCCTCAACTCGTCGTTCGGCGGTACGTAGATCTGATTTTTAAACCTAAAAAAAAATCCATCACTATCAAACAAAAATGCTTCAAACATGATACCATCATTGTGTTTTGTCCGATAAAACCCTCTACCTCTATGTACCAGTCATCGTCACGCTATAAAGTTAGAATCTTTTCACGTAGATTCGTCTGAAGAGGCAGCACTGAAAATATGCGTGGTCTCTGACTCAATGCGTCCGCCACTCGTTTCACTGTTCCTTTTAGGTAAGAAATCTTGAAATCATACTCGCTAAGAAGTTCCAACCAACGTCGTTGTCACACATTCAGGTCTCTTCCGTAAAGATGTGTTGTAGTCCACAGTGGTCAGTATTTAGTTCAAATTTTCATCCAACAAGGTAGTGTGTCCAAACCTTCAAGGCATACGATGGCCATATGATGGCTAACCACTCCAAATCGTGTGTCGCGTAGTTCTCCTCGTGCCTTCTCATTTTCCTCAAAATGTAAGCAATCACTCATTTGTCTTGCATCAAGACTCGATCTAAGACTTCCTTGGATGCATCAGTGCATACCAAGAAGTCTGTGTCATGTCAGGGACTTTTAGTATTGGCATTGATGTCAACAACTCCTTGAGCCTCTGAAATGCTTCTGTGCATTTCTCGGTCCCAAAACACTTCTTGTTTTTCTTCTATAATTATGTAATCGGATTTGCTATCTTCGAAAACCCCTCAACGAACCATCGATCGTATCCTGCTAGACCCATGAAGCGACTCACATCTAGGACATTTGTCGGTGCAGGCCATCCATAACATCCTCGATCTTTGTTGGATCCACGGTGATACCTTCGCCGGATATGAGATGCCCTAAGTAGTGAGTCATCGATTGATAAAAAGAGCATTTGGAAAACTTCCCATACAATTTGTGCTCTCTCAGACACTATATTACCAAGTTTAAGAGCTCGTCATGCTCCTCCATCATTCGAGAGTAAACCAAAAATATCGTCAATGAATACTTGGACGAACTTGTCCAAGTACTCTCAGAACACCCCGTTCATCAAACTCATGAATACCCCTGGGGAGTTCGTCAGTCGAAGTGGTAAACAATAAACTCATAGTGTCCCAACCCCATCTTAAAGGTGGTCCTAGGTAAGTCATCGTCCTCAATCCGTAACTAGTGGTATGTCGATCGCAAGTCGATCTTAGAGAACACCATCGCACCTTTCATCTGATCGAATAGATCATCAATCCTCGACAACGGATATTAATTCTTGATCGTAGCCTTGTTCAATTGATGGTATTCAATGCAAGGCCTCCATGATCCATCCTTCTTTTGTATGAAAATAACAGTTTCACCCCATGGTGACACACTAGGACGTATCAATCCCAGGTCCAACAACTCCTTCAGTTGCATTTTCAACTCTTGTAACTCCAGGGTTGACATCCGATAAGGCATTCTTGCTATCGGTTTAGTCCCTGGTTTTAGGTCTATGGTAAACTCCAATTCCCTATCCAATGACATCCCAGGTAACTCCTCTGAAAACATGTCCGCAAACTCTCTCACCACCAGAAGGTGTTCTAGACCTTCTACTCCTCCCTTCTCGTTTAACACAAGGATCACATAAAGCTTGCACCCCTTTCACATACTCTTCCGTAACTGTAAGGAAGAGATGAACCTCAAGGAAAATCCCTAGTTCCATCCTACAATCACACATCTCTGTCCCTCGTCATCAACCAAACTCAACCGTTTCGTCTTACAGTTGAGTATTGCCTCATGCGATTCCAACGAGTCCATACCAATCACGAAGTCATAAGATCCTAATATCGTGACATACAGGGTGGCCCTCATGATAAATATCCTAGGTTAAGGGTACAACCTGTAACCTTTCCTTCAACCTTTTGCTTGGCTCATGAAGTCATCTCCACAAAGCTAAACTCGTCCTGTTTGACTGTCTCTACTTTAATCCTTTTTAATGTGCCACCAGAATGGAACCCTTGGTAGCACTAAGATCAATCAATTACTAAGCATCTGGTTAATGGCAATACCTGAGGTCTCAAGCACAATCGATGGGTGCTCTGCCTAGCGATTTTTTACCCCTGCATGAATCCGATGGGCCTTGCCCAAATTTCCCATGGTAGTGGTCCGACTGATCCATATGCTCTAGTATTCTTCACTGGGCAGTCGTGCTGGAAATGTGGCTCCCCACATTCCAACATACTTTCTTCGGTCCAGTAATCTTGGTACTTGAAGTAGAAGCTAAATTCCAATTCTAAGTCCAATGCAAACTCATTGACCTTAAGTTTCTCGGTGAGTGTGCGGAGCACACCGAAGCAACTCCAAAAATGGGGCTCATACTCGACACCATATGGTCTCCCTGTCGCAAGGTGTCGAAATCGTTGAGTTGATGCTCAACGAATTCCTCAGATAGATACCTCTTCTAGAACCATTCCCATGACACGTCACTGATGACCATGTTCAAAGTGGAAGGAGTGTCTTCTTCCATAGAAGAGCATTCCCCTTCAGTTGAAATACCACTAGGCAGACCTTCATGTTGGAGGTCGGGATTGCGAAGCGTGAAGCATAAAACCTTGCTCTACAACCATGCCTCGATGGCACAGCCGTCTGCGACACTCGTGGACTCAAGAAATAAACTCTCTCAAGTTCTCGGTCGATGCTAACGGTACTAGCTAGGGCGCCCTGTGGATCCTCAGGGGTATAGGTTCCCTGGCCTCATCTCAGTACTGATGGTGAATCAAGGCCTTTGAAATTACTTGGAACGGCCTTGTCAGACCACCATCATCCCTTACTACAAGAGAGACCCACCCCAAGGACTTATTCATCCCCTTGGGGTCAAACTCTGAGGGTGCGAAACTTCTAAAGGCGTCGCACTTCCATCCACGATACCTCATTGTGAATCTCTATAGTTTCATCTAACAGTGATTATCACAAGAGAAAGTTAAAGATTTTTTTTTTTAAAAGCGTTAAGTTAAGACTCAAGGGTTTACTATAGTGCAAAGCATGGAGATCCACATTCGTAGGGTTGAACCTGCTCTTATACCATATGTAACGAACCCAATGTTACGACAACAAGTGAATTTTTTTTTTTTGTAACTGGGATTTAAGAGGAAAGAAGGCGACGATGACAATAATTTAACCAGTACGCTAACAACGAACACAAGCACACCATCCAAACAACTATGACTCCATGCACTGGCATGAGAGCAACTAGGAAAACATTCATAGAACAACAAGGAGGCATGACTACCTGCTCGACACAACAAGACACGCCTAGAAGCTAAGGGACAACATCCCCCTCTCGACACAACGACCAAGGATGAACAAGACTATAACCTCAAGGCACGTGACCCAACGCATGAAGGAGTTACACCCATGCCCTAAAGGTAATTTACTTCACTCGACAACACTCACACAAACGCACTAACTCCAGCCAGTTTTTCGTTTGTCGTTATCCAATAGGGCACGCCATGATCCCCACATCAGGAATCATGTCGGCCCCAGTGATAGACGTGTCAATAACCTTGGCGCCACACGTTTTATCTGGACCAAGGACCCTAGATATAACCGACATGCTAGGAGTTGAATACCAATAAGAAAATCGCACCCAACCACAACAACAGATCGACGAGAAACTAGAGGATGACTACTAGGGAAAACACAAGCCCAAACATGACTTCATCAACCACCCAACCCTTTTATTGAGTCTAACTGGTCAAAATTTTACCCTCTAAGTAGCATTTGAAAACATATCTAGTTTTATCATCACTTAAGATCCCGAGGGAAATGCTAAATTAATTCCAAGATGTAATCTTATCTAGTAATCAACCTCATATGACAACATTTTCCATAATAGTATAGAAAGCTAAATGGAATACTTATTAACACAATACATTACCACATGCGATCTATCTACTCTAATTGTTCTTCTATTAATCTTAGCTTGGGTATCACTTTCCAAGTAGATATAAATGCAACTTTTTCTTTTGAAAATGAAACTTTTGCGCATGAAACCTTTATTTTTCTAAAATTACAACCTTCCTTTAAGGACAGGCTACTTCTATGTAACCAATTTATCTATCGAACTCTATGATCCTTCTTCTTACATAATTAGGTAAAGGTGCGTGGATTAATTGAAGCTTTTTTCTTAGCAAGAGTTCTTAGTTTCGTATACCATAATGATTATCTCTTTATAATCCAAGGAGATTTGTCAATGGATCGAATTAGGCATTGCGTTAAGTTTTAAGGACTTTGATTAGAACAACTTATTGTAGACTTTGTTCCTCGAATTTAGTTCTCCCCTTTATTTTAATAAAAGTCAAATATTATAATTTCCTTGGCTAAATTACATCTATAAAATCTATACTCGCCATTATAATGTTGTTATTCCCAACATTGTGGTCTGTAACTTTTTAACAATTGAAAATCTATAATGAAATCCTTTTTTTTTCTTAAATAGAACCTTCCATTGGTTTCCTCCATGGTGTAGTTGTTCAAGTAATTATCCAACGTTCTCTGCAAATCGCAGTACATTGGCACCTTACAATTGGTCGACCAGCTGGCACACACCATTACACAGTCAGTGGATTCATTGTCTAAATGGGCAATTTCTCAGTCATTCGTTCCCATGGACATCAGCAAAATTCACTGTCTAACCCTGTACTGGAAATGCAGCTGAAACTACAGATAAAGAGGTAAAAGGTATCGTAGAAGAGAATGTAATTAACTCACCTTCTAGGAATGGAAACATCACTTTATGAAACAGTCTCTCTACAAAAAACAAGGGTAGATGGAATTGCTATCAAGGATCAGAGCCAAACTTGGGTAAATGTTGCAGTAAAAATATAAGGTGAAATTGCAGCCAAAGATGGGTGGAAAGCCCCAAAAATGAGTCGCTACTGGAGGAAGAGTACGCTATTAAACATTGTGTTCATTTTAGAAGTTCCTTATAGATTCACTGAGATGCATCAAGAACCCAATCACTGACTTAAGAACAATTTCACCATGAAGCAATAATTGGCTGGAATGATTGATAGAATTGCAGTTAGGAAAGAAAATGCAGCATGACACTAGAATTCACTGGCAAGGCTCTATTATGAAAGAAGTGGTAAAATGAAGGATTAGTGGGAAAAACATGGATAAGGAAATGCAGGTGAAAACACAATTCTGAAATGCAGAGAAAGGATTTAAATCACACCGGTTTACTACAAATCGTGGTCAATAAAAAGGGGGATAAATTGTTGAGTTTAACACCTCGCTTGTTTGAGATTTATCAAGAAAACAACTGAGTTTTCCATAACCATAGTTGCTAAGTAAGAACCTCAAGGTCACGGCCAAAAAATTGTAAAATTGCCCTATAAATAAGAGCCACGAAATGCAACCTTAACAGTAAAATTGCCAGGTAAATATGAGTTATGAAATGTAGTTTAAAGGAGGGGTATATTGCAATGTAATCCAAAAAACATTTCAGGCTGTTACGCCCCAAACAAAAACATGACCAATGCACAAGAAGCACATTCCTATCCTCTGCAGCCACGCCCCAACACAGTAAAATAAAATTCTACTAAGTGAAATTCAAGGTGGTTCCGGTGTCGACAAAGTATGCACTCAAGGAAACAACTAATCTCAACTGAAAAATGTAGTAATGAAAGCGTAAAGTTTGTTGTGTAAATTCGCCCACGAGATACATTAATTTGTAGAGAAAAATAATCTACAGGCCAAAATTTCTAAGAGCATAGCGAGGAAGGTGTTGAATTGTGAAGGATAAAGCCATCAGATCTAATGAAACACAAAGGAAAAATATTCAAGGTTTTAGTGCATCTAAACTCGGAGCAAATGCCATCATAAATAATAAATCGCTGATTAAACTATGGGTTAAAGACGCGGAGCTATTCACCACCGAATTGTAAACAAGTCCAGAGAGAAATAAAACATTTTATGGTTGAATACTTGTATTGGAAAACAATGAACTATACAGAAGGATATTCAAATGCAAGAAGGCGCAAGACCAACAATCAGTGAAGGACAACAACAAAGGTAGGCGACTTACAGGTTCATCCTTCATTCACCATCCTCGCACAAAAAATCAGGGTGTTGAGATCCATAGGTCTTTTAATGCTAAGGCGACGACCATAGATCAGGCTCCTGGCCAACTACTCAGGCGAGGACTAGAGTGCTAGGACAAAAAGAAAACAATCACATGGGTCACAGTCAAACCATAGGCTTGTCGAGTCATACAGGGACGAAGGCCATGGGAAATCAATCATCCAAACAATCAGCTAGGCTAAGAATAAGGGGTCCTCTATCAATCTAAACATCCAATCCATTTACAAATAAATATGCAGATCCAAACATAAGTTCTAATTCATTCTACTCTACAAAATAAAAGAGCGTAGAATTCCTTGATCGCCCGATTCGAATGGCGTCCCGCCCTCTGTGCAACTCCCGCTTGTCAACCGTCGAGACCTCACCGGAACCTCCCAGACAATGCTAGGAGTACTCTTCTTCCCCCTTATCCCTCCGAGCCTCAAAGGGGCCACACACACTATCCAAATATTTCGTCTAGCTCCCAGCTCACCTCGCAAGGTCAAGCTACCACTCTTCTCCGAGCTGGGTATCCCAACTCCCCACAAGTAAATCAGTCAAGTCGATATTTCTGCAACGTAAAATTATGCAAATAGAAGATGATCCTTCCTCCTTTTCCTCCCTATTTTTTATAGAATTTCGAACTTGTTTTCTTTCCTAAAATCTCATTTAATTAAAGTTTTAAAATAAATTCCCAAAAATTCCTCTTCGTACAAGTGTCCCTCATCCCCTACATTCCTCCATTAATTAATTTCTTTAATTAAGTAGATATCTTTATTTCCCTGACCCACCTAGAGTTACTCCTAGAATCACTCCTAGGTGTCCCTAGATTACCTTACAGGTTTTAAAGGCTTTCCCTATTATGAAATTGCTAAATCGGCTTAAAATTAGAAAGCTCTTAAATGTGGATTCCTTACTAAGTTGACTTACCGCTTTTTCCCTTAAGTTCCCCTTTTTCCTTTTTATGTTACCTCATTTCCCTAGTTTCCTATTTTTATTTTTATTTTCCCTCTTTCCCCTTTTACTTAGAACTCAAAAAGGCAGGTGTGGAATTTAACCCCTTTTCCCTTTTATCATTAATTTAGTATCTTTTAAATTATCAATGATAAAATATTTAATTCCCTCTTTACTTTTTTATATCCACGGACTTTATTTCTTATAAATAATTTAATTTCTTACTCCCTTCATGTTACAAAATTTTATGAAGACCATAATTATTACTTAAGTAGTTTTTATTTTAAATTTTATTATTTTATTTCATTTTATCTATTTATTTTATTTTATTTTTATTTTTATTTTTATTATTATTTTTTTTTTTTAAAGGTATACAAAATTTTACCCCTAGGGAAATTTTAGACTTAGTATTTAGATTTTGTACTGGGCGACATTTAATTAGGGAAATTGTTTTAAAAATTCTTAACCTATTATTTTCCTTAGGGCCATCTAGGTTCATCCTTCTATCATCATCAATGTGACGTGCCCTTCAAGACGCACTAGGTGCTCCAAGGGTGCCACTCGCCTCATATGTTCCCTTGCACGACGTGCCCTTCAGGATGCACTACGTGATCCAAGGGTGCACTCACCTCTTGACTGATTGGTAGACATCAATAACCCCTGGAGTCAACACTCCGCTAGGTGAACTTGTGAGAGACTAAGGGCTTCTAAGGAATAAGGCCCCTGCCTTATTGTGTGCCCCTTAGAATCATCATGAGCGACTGTCAGATTCTTCCCTCAGGGCATCGTCGGTCCTCTCGAACTAGGTAATCGTTAACCTACATTTCGAGCCATGATGGGAGTGCTAGTAGGCTATGGCAGGCTGCTGTCCACACCTCTCCCTCAACATCTCTGGTAGTCGTGTGTGACCCCTTTAATCCATATGTGAGTCTGGTCGGCAAGCTATCGTCAGTATGCATCATCAACAAATCATATCAGAACATATCCATATCATATCGTCTAGGCAAATGCACTAATATCACATTAAAACAATCATACCCCAATGGCACACTCCCTGACTTGATCTGGAGTCCAAGGGGTTCCATCGATGCTTCTGCATCCTCAAGTTCCAAAACCCTACACACTCAGTAAAATCGAGTCAATAGCACCTGTCTATGTCAATGTAGTAAAACAACATGTCATCAACCCATAATGCCTCATCATCAAAATCAAAAGTTTTAATAGCATAATAATCTAGATCACCTACGAGCAAGTGTCCTCAAAGAATAAGTTTTCTTAGCGTGCCAGAGCGGGATGTTACACATCTAATTTCCATTTTCACACAAAGTTGGAAAGATAACTTGTTCATAAATATTGAGGTAATTTTTGTAAAGTTATTATGCAAGTCCTCAATATTGTCATTACTTATATGGAAGTTTAGTTCACTTTTTAAATCCCTTAGAAAAAGATCGAATTTAATTTTGTTGAATATCAAATGATTTTCATTATTAGAATTCTCTTCCATGGGAATTTTATGCACAATAATGTATAGTTAAGGTTAATTTTTTTTTTTTTTCCCAAAGGGTTGGATCCAATGGTGGAAAGCAAGGAGTTTTTCACTATTGGGCAAGGTTCAATTCCCGTGAGGGCCTAACCTGAAGCCAAGGGGACACCTTGAGGTAGTGGTCGAATGTTTGGTTGCACCCAGAGATTTTATATGAAATGATATCGTGACCCGTGCACACATAAGTGGATCAAATCCCACCCCCATGTCTTTCAATTTTAATCCCAAAGGGGTTGGATCCAATGGTTGAAGTGAGGTTTTCACCCGTTGAGGGAAGGTTCAATTCGTGAGGGAGACTTAAGCCGCGGAAGCTTGAGGTAGTAGTAGTCAGTGTGGTTACACAAAGATATTGTATTAGTGGTATCATGACCCATGCACACATAAGTGGATCGTCACACCCCATGTCCTTTTAATTTTTAAGCCACGAGGGGACAATTCAATTGGCAAGTGTAGTGATATGAAGTTCCATGAAGTTTTGATTTCAACTCCCCTCGATTAAAATTGTGTGTCGCGTGATGGGTCATCGTGGGCACACCTGGAGGGCATAGTGGTAGCGGTTGGATAACACTACCATGTGTAATGTGAGTACATTCCCTAATAGTTTCCGATTTAAGCCTAGACATAAAAAAAAAATGTTAATGGTTTTTTATCCAAGTGATCCTCTTGATCACTTGATATGCTAGAATTAATAATTTCATGTATATGAGGATATGAGATATAAAATTTTATAATGGGCTAAGTTATGCATGTTGTACTTGGATTTGGCCACGATGTTAAATTGTACATATTATTAAATCATTAAAACTATAAATCTTGGTCAAATTAAAATCAAATAATTTTCCATATAAATCTTTACAACTAATTTTGTGCATGCAAGCTATATCTGGGTGTTCATATAACCATTTAGGGTTAGACTTGGACATGTTGTTTAGTATTGTAACTTAAGTACATGTTGTTCTATAATTAAAGTCCCTTAGCAAGAGAATATTGCATTCATTTATTAGATTAAAAGTATCAAGTTCTAATCCATTGTAAGGAAGAAAATTATCTAAATTATTTTTCATATAGATGGAAAAGACTATAAACACAAATAACATATTGCTAAATAGTTGTTTTAAGTATTAATGTTTGAAACTCCCATTCATGTCTACTAGTTTAAAGGTTCTTTCTTATGAATCTCAATATAAGAAGTAATGTCCTAGCTTATGTAACAAACGATGGCTTGAATACCTATGTGAGAGGATCTCTTATCCAAATTGATACAAAAAAAATCCATTTTTTGTTAGAGACATGAGATTCTTCATGTTCCCTAGCAAGAAAGATAATGTGAATTTCTCTAGAAACACAACTTAAATTGAAACATTTAATCTAAGGAGTAAGAGAGGAGCCCAAGTTCACTAGAATTCTATTTATCATATTATGCTTGGCCATATCCTTAAAAATTATTTTCTGTTTATAATTGTGTAGTTTACACCCTTCTTCCTTGATAGGATTTTTTATCTTTTGAACAACCTCCCTTAATTTAGCTTGATCTCCTAGAAGAGATCCTCTCATTTTAATTATTTTTTTGCTTGCTTTAAATGACAATCATCATATATACCATATTGATCATCATTGAAGCTTTTCTTAACTTGTATTAACCATTTTTATTAACCATTTTTATGTACAATTATATTTCTTAACCTCTTTTCTTATATTCCATAACTTGTTTCAATTTATAACTTGTTTTATAGTTCTTCCTTCATTATTTGTAGAGCATATTTTTCTCCTTCCCCTTTCAAGAAAAAATTGTTAGGTTTAAGTCCATTTTATTTTATATTGGTGATTTAATTACATTAAATTATCCATTTCATTTTTTATAGTCTTGACATCTATTTTACCTTACACATTATTTATGGTCAAATTATTGTTTATATTTTCTTTTATGGACCTTTGTTTTTGTCATTCATTCTAGTATTTTTTAAATTTCCAATATCCTCTTCCAAGGTTAGTTTTACAATTATTTGATATTTTATTCTATTTATTTTTATTTTATGTCCATTATGTACAACTTATTCATCATTGTTATTATTTTATTTCCAATCTTCAAATGTAACTATATTTCCAAGAATAACTATTAAATCTATTTAAATTTTAGTTTATATTTCTTCCCTATGTTTCTCCAATGATCTTTATGTATTCTTAAAGAGAGTGCATAATTATTTTGCTAGGTCTCCATAGTTTATTTTAAACCTTGGGAGACTTTAATATATTTAGTGTATTTCTCATTGTTAGAATGTGCCAATGAATTTTCTCCAATGATCTATATATATTCCTAAAGAGAGTGCATAATTATTTTGCTTTATTTTAAACCCAGGAGCCTTTAATGCTGTTAGTGTATTTTATCATTTTTTAGAAGATGTGTGTGAATTCCCTAGTGTTTTTGTAATTGGTTTTCTATAACTCATTATCTTGTAAAAGGGTTTATACCAACAGCATCGTAGGTTTTTTCCCTTTCCCTCTCTCATATATAAAGCGGGTGAAGGAGGTCATATTGACATGCTGTAGTTAATATATGTGTCCTAAGGCATATGTGGAGGTATGTGATTGGAGTTTGCATGAGGAATAAAAGATGAAGCCTTCCATAGGATGTTTAGGCCACATACCCTATTTCTCTGATGTGTTGTCTCTAGAATGTGGACATTAAATGAGTAGTATGAGAAAATGTGAAGTAATTTTTATTTAAATATTGGTAATCATTTTAATTAAATATTGGTATTCTTATAAATTGGAGAGAAGAGTTGGTAATAACCCTAAATAAACCCACTAAATAAACTATTTCAATTAAATGCTCACAATATTTAATCAGAATGATCACCAATATTTAAATAATAATTACCAATATTTTCATACTTAATCATTTATTAAATACACATTCAAATAAATGATTACCAATATTTAATTAAATAATTAATAAATATTATTAATAAAGTAATAATATAATATTTTTAATAACTAAAATAAATAAACTTAATCTAAATTTTCACTAAATAGATTTTAGCCGACACAAAATTTTCCCGCAAAACTTATGTATTTATAACCATCTCTTCTCTCCAATTAAAACCCAAGCTTCTTGCCCTGAAGATGGTCTAGTATTTATAACCATCTCTTCTCTCCAATTAAAACCCAAGCTTCTTGTCCTGAAGATGGTTCCTGATATGGATCTGAAACGTCGACAATCCATTGACAATACTGTGGTCTCTTTGAACACACCTGAAAACACTCATCACCACAAAAATATAATCAATTAGACTAATCTGACTATCTGCAACATAATTGAGCCCATAATCCATTGTACCTTTAAGGTACCTCATCACATGTTTTACTGCAATCAGGTGAACAAGTTTTGGGTCAACCATGTACTGACTCAGGGTGTTCATAGAAAAACATATATATGGTAGTGTATTCATCAAATACATGAACAGACCCACCATCTTCATGTATAACGTAAATTCCATAGTCTTAAAAGTCGTATCCTACAACTACTTTATATTTGATACCATAGGTGTAGTCATTTCCTTGCAATCCAATATCTCGAACATCTTCACGATTTCCACTGCATACTTCCCTTGAACTAGGAATATTTAACGAAGATTTTTCCATACATCTAGTCCCAAGTAATAGTGCACTAGACCAAGATCCATCATATCGAACTCAGAGGCCAACTCCCTTTGTCACTGAAAACCCTGATTGTCTAGTCTACCTCACTGGATGCTCCCTCTGTGACTATGTGACAATATTTCCATTTACCAAAACACAAAACATCATGGTAACCACCACATCAACACATTGACACAAGATTCATGTGGTCTCAACTACATAGGGTTTGTCACTGCTTCTCATGTCCATCGCAATCACTCCTCATCAAATACTCCTATTGATATTGATCTTCCTCTCTGTCAAGTTCTCTACCTGAGCCCTCAACTCTTAGAATCTGTTGAAGACATCAGCCTTTCTCTTCTTGAAGAAGATCCATGACTTTCACATAGTATAAGAATCTTGGTAAAATGACATGTCCCTTAAAGAACCACAATCTACTAACTAGGTATCCAAGGTAACTTGCCTAGAACAAGAACAAGAACATCTCCATGGAACAAGAATTTCCATGATAACTTTCCCAAAACAAAATAAGAGAAAAACAATAATATCTATTATTCTAAAATTTGTTGCAATGATCCTTGCAAAAACATTTCCTATTCATGCTACATATAATGATCAAGGTGGCGACCTTGTGATAGTATTTCTCAATAAGCCTGTAGATGATTAATCCTCCATTCACACAGGGTTGAGTCCACATTCATAATTCCTTATCATTGTCTAGGGATATAAAAACCAAAGTCTAAATTAGGTTTTTTCTCTATAATAAATTATCTATCCCAGAACCCATATAAGTGTTTTTACTCCTCTCTTCCTCTTCCAAAGAGTTTAGGGATCACCTAGGTGAGGAACAAAAGAAAAATTCCTTCATCCATACTTAACTCACCACTCTCATCTACAATGCATATTTACAATAGAGTTTTAGTACTCTCCATCACCTCTATTGTTGTTACTATCCATGGACTTATGCCACTGTAGGTGTAACACTTAGAATATCATTGGATCCAAAATTACAAAGGAACGATAAATGGAACCCTACAAGAATACCCTCAACCTTATCGTTCATGCTAGATTTGTTTTGCACCTTTTAGACTCTGATAAATTTATGTGGGTGCATCATCCATACATATTTCCCTTCAACCTTTTAAGTGGTTGCATGTGTACTTTGGGAATCAGTGTTATTCCAGAAATAGGCATAGATTTGAACAGATTGTCTACACTGCTAGACAACCTCCTTTGTCTCATCCTTTCCAAACTCCCCTTTAAATATGTATTCCAATGTTTTTTCCTCTCTAAACGATGTAAATTTATTTACAGAGAAATTCCCAATCTAGACCTCTCTCCATATTGATCCCGGGGCAGGATCTTTTATGATTATGGTTGAGTTTTAACTTGCATGAATATTTTAACCATTTGAGAATTTAACGAAAGAATGAGGAAAGAAGACGATTATATCAGTCAAATACACATATGCAGATCTGAAAATAATAATGAACAACAAACCATAAGAACGCAGGTTGATAACGGAGTTCGGCACAATGTTTGCCTACGTCTCCGGGCCTTTTTCCTGTGGGGGAGGCTTCTTTATTTCTGCTTAAGTGCTCAAAATTACATCTCAACAATGCCCAAAGGCTACAAGACTGATCTGGTCTTGTTGTCCCAGATCTCAAGAACCCTGCAAAAGAAACGGCACGCCAAACTGATGCTCCAAGCTCCCAGAAACGATATGACAGCGTTTCCACCTCAAAGGCTTCCCTGCAACAAATTGTCTTAGGCTTGGCTTTCCTTCAGCATAACTCTGCTCTGAATGACTGTCCCTTGGCCTCAAACAGGCCTGGTTTATATAGGAATGGAGTTGGTTTCACATCCCCAACTTCCTCCAAGAATCTGGCCTCCAAAAATGCCCAATATCCCCCAAAAATGGAGAAAATCTGCTAAATATAGGCATAATAAATTACAAAAAAACCAAATTCTATAGTTGAAAACCCACTTTTGCTATGTTTATGGGCAAATTGGGCGCAAGCCCCCCGATCAGCGCGCCCTCTGGTCATATCACCGGCCATGTGGCCACGCGCTATAGCGCGGGCCACCTACACATAAGCCCCCGGTTCCTGGAATCTTGGTCGCGTGGCTTAACTGTCAAACTGTTACCACCATTTCCGTGCACCATTGTTAGAATAGGGCCGGGTCACATGGCGCGAACCGTGGCGTTAGTTGTAACCCCCGCTCTGTGTGAATCAATGCCCGGGTTATATGCTATGGTTTTATTATTTATGCCGAGGGTCCAAACGTTATAACAACAACCCGCCAATCGTTCGCCGCGCTACCAGTCACGTTGCTGTGGTCATATCGTTACGTCGAGGGCTGGGGCGAAGCCCCGGCCCTTTCCCCACCGGTTCGACCCATACAGTAAATTCAAAACAATTTACGGCCGTGTGTTAAACAAGCTTCACCCGCCGGCGCCGTGGCTAGCCCGGCGTCCATAGTCCGTTCAACCCTGGGAGGTCGCGGGTTCGACCCCCGGCGACGCAAACCAAAACCAA
>SNQJ01S0081191.1:21331-42734 GCA_010110895.2 Picea sitchensis
GGAGTTCATCCATATTTACTTCTTATCAACCATGAAAAAAAAATAATGAGTCATATTTACATCAAACACTATTGGTTCCATTACCCAAACCTTTGTGCTATGGGTCTTTCTTCAAGGGTTGACATCAATGACAACCAACCTTATAAATTAACTTACTTTGAAAATCCCCATATGGTATAATTTGAACAATGAGCTCTGGATTGAAATCTAGAACTTCATACTATCTCCCCCACACTAAGGATGATGCATGTCCTCATGGATCCATCTGAGATATAATATTTGAGTCATGTTGGAGTCTGAATGTAGAGGGCTATCGAAAGATTGAAGTGTTGTAGGAATTCTTCATGCTGATCATGTTGAATGTGGTAATTTGAAAATTTAATTGAAATCAAATACCCATAAGTTGATGTGGGAGATTGATTATGCTGTGGAGGTAGATCTACTGAAATGATCTATTTGTTGAATTCAATCTAAAATTTGTTTTTCTGATCACATTTTTTATATGTAACAAATATTACTGGAACCAATGCCAAATAACAACCATGAATACTACTATAGGGAACCAAAAACTCTGCTATAGGGAAAGGTACTGTAACAAGAATACCATTCCCTTTTCATTTACAAAATGTGGAAAAGGTTGCAACTGTTGATACCATTAAACCATATTAGTCTTCATAAAAAACATGAATCCACGGTACAATTCGTACCATGCGAATGGATGTGCTAACGTCGAGCATGCAAATAAATCATTAGATTACCGACCATTAATGTATGTCGTTAACCAATCCATGATCACTCACCATTGCTTTCAATGAGCATCAAGGTACCTTAATGCATCATCTCAGGAACAAATGAATGTGTTGGTGTCGGGTGACTTGCAGGATTTGATATTCAGGAAGAATTAATGCATCCCCACTTCTATCAGCGAGGAAACCTATCATCGAGGCATACAAGTCCCAAGGCATTTTAAATATCTCTTGATCTTGATCCCAGATAGAGTGTTGAAGTCAATGGGACAAGACCTACTGGAAGGAAGGCCTTGAGGGATCCCACATCATCTAGTACGAGCATAGAACAAAAATGATTTGAATAACCATAGTACAAGATTGAAACAACATGCATAACTTATTGAGAATTTTTCCCACTAGTTCCTAGTTTTCAAGTAAAACTCATGTCTAGTTGTGCCAATAAATTTGTTTTCACAATTGGACTTATTTTTATCTTTATTATTTTGTTTATTTATTTATTCTTCTATCCTATACTACTTTTCTTGAAAAAGAAAATCTCTTTCAAGTATAGGAATACTTCCAATGGAGCCATTTGTGTAACAAGATCTCAAGTGTACTCATACCCAAATCTAAAAAGTGAACCTCAATAAATATTGAGATATGAGAAACCAACTTCTCTGATTGATATAGTGCCAATAAATGTTAAATAATGAAGGAATGTTGTTGACTACTAATTGTCTGGAACCAAGATTCAATTTAGTCATTGTTCTTTTGGTTTTCTAGTGTATTGGAAATGGGTTGCAAGTCTTTCTTTGTCACGCCATACATATCTTCTGAAATTTGCTTATTGCACTCTTGAATGCATAAAGGATATGGTGATAGGAATGCAAGAAATTCTTCGATCTCTGGCTCCAGTGTTTTCCCTTCATTGGATGTTATCCATGAGTCTTCTATATGCTTGCAAGGATGATTGTGAAAGTCTTCTAGGTGTTTCTCTCATGGATCTAGTTCATGGATCTTTTGCTCGTCAACACATGTTATCCATGAGTCTTCCATATGCTTGCAAGGCTAATTGAGAAAGACTTCTAAGTGTTCCTCTTATGGATATGGCTCATGGATCTTTTCTCTTTAGCATATTCATTCCTTGTGACAATTCTAAGCTTTTGACAAGGATTTGAGAAGGTCCTTCTAGTAGTACATCCTCCTTTTCTCAACAAATTCCATAGCATATTTAAGTTTTTCCTGTTGGTCTAGAGCTCCTACTCACAAATGGATTAGTGTTTGGAGGTTCTTACAACACCCAAAATAATTGAAACTTCTCTACTTTTGAATGAAATCTTAAAAAAATGAAACACACTATGTCTTGACTACCTCATGGTAATAAGACTCTTCTATCACCAAGTTATCATTTGACATGAGTTAGTCTTGATATGCATTAACGTGATTTTAAATGGTTGAAGAGAGATTCACTGCAACTCTACTTATAGTGACTGCATAGGTTCTTACCTCTCATCTTAATGTCTCTCTTCCCATGCATTCATTCCTATATGCTTTTAAAATGATAAAAAGGAAAACTAATGCCATTTTGCACTTCCCCGACAAGGATGCCAAAAATTCCAGCCAGTTCAATTAACTGAACTATGCTACATTAAATTATCAACTTGGGGATTGTAAAATTATCAAGTGAAATGAAAAATGTATGCAGGCCTTAGCTCCCAATATATCCCTAAATGACTACAAAATTGTTTATTGCTTTCGCTGCATAAACAAAGTTGTTGCTCAACCGTAGAAAGAGCAGAGTAATGATAATAATGAAAAAAAAACAAAATGAACAAAGATAATTCTAATATTTAAGGCCACCAATGTACTGGACTTCTACAATGTTCTTTTAATCATCTATCAATGAAAGTTCCTACTAATGATAACACTCATTTATTCAATTGAGGGATGCCACATTAGTTATCTTTGTGTAAGCATAAATGAATAAAATCGTAGAAAGGAATTAAAAAAGTTCATAAATCATGCAAATAGATAATAAAAAACACAATACCAATATTTATAAAATAAATAAACTAGCGTGCTCCTCCTCAGGGGTCCCTCCTGGCTCGAGGAATGGTATTGAAAGAAGTCGTATAAAATTGAACTCTTATACATGCAAAATTAACAACTCATATGATAGAAAAACAACCAAAGCTTTGTATTACCAACAAATATGATTACAATTCTATAATAAGGAGTAATGGTAATAGTTGTCCCTCTGAGGATCTAATAACTCATATTTATACAATACAACCGAGATCACAGATCCAAGCTACACGGATTTCAAACCCGACTGCCACTATAATTCTGGAAAAATTTAATTTAAAGAATCAATCATATCTCCCAAATACTTCACATTTTGAGTAAATCCTCATCATGGATCCAAATGGCATTGTCCTGCACAAAACCCATGTGGACGATTTTCAATATTCACCTTCATATGCTTGCGATTGACCCTGCAAAACTTTCTCTCTATCTAGCGCAGATTTCATAAATTGTTGGTAACATATGCGCAGATGCAGAATCATATTTGCCTCTTTCGAGGGCATATAGATTAAACTTTGGTTACCCACATATTGTAGAAATTTCTCTATTACAATTTCATTTCATTCTTGTGCATTGATTTGATGAAGTTGTCTTGCGCATTCTACCACATGTACATGTCGACTTGTAGGTTTGAATTTGCTCTTGCTCTGATCTGGAGGATCCATGGGTTATGATGAGAGTTGGATGAGCTTCAGGGATCCATTTGATGCCTTCCATGTGTCAAGGTTCAATCCAAGGTTGACCGCGTCCTTGTAGATCAACAAATTCGATGTAGAAACTTGTCTTAGCAACTAGGCTGCAGAACTATATTATGAGTTCCTATAGAATCGAACTATTTTGTAGCTACTCATTATAATAATATATAATTAACTCATATATGCATAAAGAAGAGTGGAATTAAGTATAAAATGGACAATTTTACCTTTAATCTTCGTCAATGCACATATTATGTAGTTGGTTATGATTTTATGGCAAAAATGAGTAAAATGGGATATAATTGAGGCATAGATATAAGATTTTGGATGGAGGTATATAATAGAAATGTGACAAAATGGGTCTTTTTTGAGGACTCAATAAACTAAATCTCATGCTCAACCTCTCTCTTGAGTGGTAGCCCATGAGGTTCTTGGAACACTTCCTTATAGGATTCAATCAACTCTTGTAGTTGTTGGTGCTACTTGCCACTACATCCTTCCAAGGATTCCTTCATCTCCAACTCATTTCTTTCTCCTTGTTGCTTTCCTTCTCTCAAAAAAAACAAGATAAACTTCTTTGTGCTTCCAATGATTCTCCTCACATGATGAGCACTAATCAAAGATAGGTTGGCTTTGTTTTTGTGTGCATTTATGGCATATGTTTTTCCATCTTTGACAAGCATATACTGGTTTTCCCTCTTCCTGAAGATGGAATCTTTTAGGTACAAGTATGGGATTCCCAAGATGACTCCACACATGACCAATGGAACCACATTTGCTACCACTTCATCCACAAAGTTCCAGTTTATGGAAAGCTTGAATATACATTGTTTTCCTATTCTTAATTCTAAATCTTGTCTTACCCAACACATGGGTCATGACTGCGGATGGTCATGAGTCTCTAAGATAATATTATCAACCAACTATGTAGAGATCAAATTGGATTTCGAATGAAGATCAAACAAGCAATCTACCTTGCTCTGTTTCATGTGGATATTGATGTAGAACGACTTTTTCATCTCCTTCTCTTCCTTGTGACTGCAACCAACTAGTGCTACTTCCTTTTGAAGAGTAGTACAACTAATATTTCCTTCTAGGTATGAGGTACTGTCCACCCTCTCCTTGGCATCTATAATTATCAAATCCTTCTTCTTCTGCCTCTGTTGAAAATGCTTGGCGCACTTCTCAGGGTGAAATTTCCAACAATATTCCTTTGTGTGTCTCTTTCTCCCAAGCCTTATATTGTTTGATAGAAAAAGTTTCTTGTTATGTCATCACCACAATATTACTCTTGGTCCACTTACTCTTGTTTCTCCCTTTTCTCCACTACTCTTTTGGTTCTATTTTGTTTGTGTGTGGCAGGCTATTGCTTATGCTAGTTTCCTTCTAGGTGTTGTGCTTGAACACTTACTTCATCAATTGTTTTAGGATATAACAAAGTCAATTCTCATGAAATTTAAGGAAGCATTGGTCCCAAATACTTGATCAACATATTTTTACTTTTGAGACAAACACCCAATTAAATATCTCTCTTCTTGAACTCTATTGTGAACTCCTACACTAATTTTCCTTGCCTCTACCTGAAGTAATGGTCATCATAGTGATATGCTATATGATGGTAAATATGGTGATTAGACAACCATTAAATCATAGGTTGCAATGAACACATTTGGAAGAAGATGACATTACATTACATCCCCATTAATGACAACTTCAAACATCCTCGATTAAGTGGCAAAGATAACACCAAACTTTGTTGATGTCAATGATAAGATACCGAGATGAACAATGTAGGAAACCATCAATAAGATGGAACCATATACTCAATAAGGCTCAAGGATAAGACACCTTCTACCATCAAGAATCAATATAGGATGACCAACAATGAAAACATCAATATTCTCATGATGAAATACCTAGCAATTCAAGATAGAGTAGTAATATTCATAATCAATCTATCTCCAAACTCTTCACACTCACTTCTTAGGAACATGTGAAGCAAATGGAGATCAATTTTCAAGGAAGAACCTCCAAGAGAAAGGGCATGAGTCATCATGGAAAGTCCACAATATGTCAAAGAAAAATCTCTCCAAGAAGATATTAATGATAACAAAAGATAAAGCTGAATGTGATCCAATAGGGTGAAAGTGTCAACAACCAACTAAAGAGATTCAATCAAGAACTTGAACATGATATCACAATGATCATCAAGTTCAACAAGTGCTCAAATATGCACCACATGTAATGTAAAATGGTCTCCCCATCACACATACATTGTTCCAAGAAAAACACCAAATTTATACCATAAAAACTATCTCAAATAGACTATTGTCATAGTCAAACAAAGGAGAAATACGTGGCCATTGCCATCCCTGATAATTATATTTCTAAATCAATAGAAAATGGTATTTCTATTGCATAGTGATCCATATTAGATAATAGTATTATTTTTCATCTTTCTCAATGCTTTCAGAGTGGAAAAAATTGGAGGAATCAACTTGTAGGGTCATTTTAGTGGCAAGTCTGAGTTCGGAAAATTGGGGTTGGAACCTTCTGGAGCCATTTTGAGGCATTAAATGGATTTTTTTGGGGTTTTTGTGTCCAAATTAATTTCCCACCCCCTTGATAGTGTTCTACACTCTTATACCTTTCCAACAATGCATACCATGCGTCAATCTAAGTTCGTACACAAATGTTATACCTCCCGCTAGTTGACCTATTTTGTTGACTACCATGGTATGAGAGGATACCACACCAACCTCAATTAATCGTGCATATGGGTCTAGTCATGTGAGGAATTTCAAGAAGATTATAGAAGGTCCAAAACCCTACCACAATTCAGGGTTGAGGAAGTAAAAAACATACCCCTAGATGGCTATCGGGCTATGTTAAATACCAGGCCACTTGAAGGACAAGGGGTTCCATTCTATGTTATTTTATTTTGTTTCATAGTAGAGCATAACAATTAGGAGTGAAAAATTAGAGAGCATAACAGAGGGGATTAATGTTCTTTAGTAGCCTAATATGCCACAGGTCTTAGGTAACTCCATATAGATTGCCTTCTCCTTTGTACTTGCATTATTTCCATACTAGAGAAAAGAGAGTAGAGAAACCTCACCTTCTAGCTGGTTTTTCTCCTGTAAGGGTTTCCCAGAGAAAATCTTTATGTTATATTGTGGATGGTGTGTGATTGTATTTACTAGTCTCTATTTTCCACATTTTATCTATTTCATGTATAAGTAGAAAATTAGTAACTAAATATTCAGGAATATAAAGGAATTTAACCTGCGTAGTGTAGATTTCAGTTTTATTCATCATATCTATTGTGATGAACTGTTCTAGTGAAATATCCATGACAATGTATATAACATATTGGTATCAGAGAAGGTTTTTCTTTTGGGTATTTGTGGGAATTTGCAGCATCCATGAATCATATTAAAGAGAAGTCACATAAGCCCTAGCCATGGCGGACAAGTCTGTTCATAACAACCCTTGAGATCCAACATAAGAGATATTTGAGAGGTTGGAAGCGCAAGTTCATGACATTAGTAGCAATATGAACCTCCTCATGGAAGCTCTAGAAAGAAAGCTCAAATTGTTCGAATATGATGGAGGCTCTAACTCAGAGATAGATCATAGGGGAAATCAAGAGATCAGGAAGACTTAGGAAATGAGTCACGGAAATAATCCGAGAAAGAGTAGTTGAGTTTGAGTGTCATGAACCCTTCATAGTTCCTATTCAATATGGAAGAAAAGGTGGACATAAAACCATACTAATGTGAGATAGAAGCATTAAAACTGAATCATTGGTTGCAAAAACTAGAAGTTTATTTAAGTGTTCACCATATAGATGAAGAGCAAAAGATTTCATTTTCTTTATTTAAGTTAGAGAGCCATGATTTAACCTGGTGGGAAATCCATACATAAACACTTAGGATGGAGAGTGATACATTAGTAACTAGGTGGGAGGAATTCAAAACCCTCATAAAGTTCCAATTATACCCTATCATCTATGTAGAGGACCAACCGATCCAATGGCACTATTGTAGGTAGAGACAAGGGATGAGTGTATAGGAGTACACCACTAAGTTCGAAAAGACGAACATCATGCTAAGTATCTCTCCCAAGAACCCATATGTACTCCTCAAGTATCTAGGGGGTATACACAATCATCTATGAAATCAAGTGATGCTCTTCAATCCAAGGATAGTCGATGAGGCATGTGTACAAACAAAGTACCTATAAAACATAGGCCAAAAGAAGGGGCAATCAAGTGGTTCAAAGCAGAAAGAGCACCGAGCATATTTGATCTATAATATGTCATGGATATTCCACTGGAGCAGTTCATCACAACATATTTGATAAATAAAACCAAAATCTACCAATGAAGGTTAAATTCCTTTAGATTTCCAGAATATTTAGTTATTGATTTTCTACTTATGCACGAAATAGACAAAATACAGAAAGAAAAAAAAAAAAGAACAATAAAATACAATCACACACCATCCATAAAATGACACAAAGATTTGCACTTGGAAACCCTTACAGGAGAAAACCCAACTACAAGGTGAGGTTGTTATGCTCTCTTTTCTCTGGTATGGAAATAATTCAAGTACAAAGGAGAAGGCACTCTCTATGGAGTTTCCTGAGACCCATGTCCTATTATGCTACTACATAAAATTAACCCCCTATGTTATGATCTCTTATTTCCCACTTCCAGTTGCTCTGCTCAGCTATGGAACAAAATACAATAGTATAGAATGGAACCTCTTCTCCTCCTCATAATGGCCCAGTATTTAACATATCTTGATAGCCATCTAGGGGTAGGTTTTTCACTTCCTCAACCCTCAATTGTGATATGGTTTTGGACCTTCCAGAATCTTCTTGAAATTACATACGTGGCTAGCCCCATATGCATGAGTAACAAGGGTTGATGTGCCATCCTATCGTACCATGGTGGTCAACATGGTAGGTCAACTTGCAAGATGCATAACTTTTGCATACGAGTTCTGATTGACAAGATTTGTTCAACATTGGAAAGATATCGATGTGTAGAATAGCTTTATGGGGTAGTTTTAACCCCAAAAAAATTCATTTGATGCTTCAAAATGGCCCCAGAAGGTTTCGAACCCCAAATTTCCAAATTGGGACCTGCCACTAAAATGGCCCTGCAAGTTTATTCCTTCAATTTTTTCCACTCCGAAAGGATTGAGATATATGACAAACAATATAATGATCCAATCCAGGTCATACCTTCCCATTTAGGGAGGATTTTTGTCCCCAAAATCCTTACCAAATGAGGTGAGGAAAATTTTCCTCTACCTTCTCCCTAGAGTACCACTTTTATTTTCCTAGAAGTTGTCCTTTCAACCCAATCTGCCAAAGGTCACGCTGCCCATGTCTTGTAGCTATGGAACACTTCTACAAAACTGTGTCCTCTGCCAACTCTACCTGAGCATATGGTGCTAAGTCCTCTATGGAAGGTGGGACCTAATCCTCCTCTTGATCCAACATGGAAGGCTTATAGAGTTTGATATTCTCCACATTCACTATAGAGTAAATGCACATGTACGTGGGTAGATTGAGTTCGTAGGCATTATCTCCCACACTTTCCAATAACTCAAAAGGACCATACCGTAGAGCCTTGATCTTCTTACCAGGACTGTGTAGCCTTTCCTTATTCAGTTGTAACCATACTCTGTCTCCCACTCTAAATGTACTCTATGTTTTGTGTTGTTCATTCCTAGCCTTGTACTCTTCCTGTGACTTCTTTAGTGTGTCTTGTACTTGTAAATGGATCTGCTTGGTATTCTCAACAAATTTTTATGCTTTTAACGCATCTCCTATGAGGTCCTCCCTCACTCCTCCTTGTTTTCCATATACAACATCTAAGGGTGAAGGTGGAAAATACCCAAAGAAAATTTCAAAAGGTGACTTACCACTAGAAGTGTGGATATCTCTATTATAAGAGTGGTGTATATAGATCAAATTTTCATCCCAGATCTTCTGATACTTCTAATTGTAACCCCTCAAAAGATGCACCAAAGTCTCGTTGACTACTTCTATCTGCCCATCTGTATGTGGATGGACTGTTGTAGACCTCTTCAACTTAGTGTCTATCTTCTCCCACAATGTAGTCCAAAATGCACTAAGAAATATGGTATCCCTATCTGACATGATTCTCCTTGGTATCCCAAAGGGAACCTAGACTTGTTTAAAGAACATGTTTGTTGCTTCCTCCCCCTTGATGGTCTTTTTACAAGGCATGAGAATGCACATTTTTTTGAACTTGTTAAATACCACAAATACATAGTCATGTCCCCTTCATGTGGTTGATAAACCTCCCACAAAATCCATGGAAATGATTTCCCAAGGTTAAGTGGGTACATATAAGGTATTGTATAGACCATGCGTCCTGTTACTGGGCTTGGTGGTACAACAAAGTATACATCCTCTAATATATCATGCTACATCATATTGCATCCTAGGCCAGTACACATACCTTTGTAAATTGGCAATTCTCATCCCAACACCAAAATGTCCTGCAACCTTGGAGGTGTGAGCCTCTCTGATAAGGTGTAGTCGTTCACCTTTAGGGACATAAAGCTTATGAATCTTGTAGAGTAAACCATTATGGAAATGACAATCAGCCTTGTTGTCACCTTATTCTATGTGGATTTGGCCATGTAGATACTGAAACACCTCCTTTAAGTCCTCATATTCTATGTATGCCTCTTTGTATGCATCATGGGTAAAAGGCTCCATGTACATCAGAGTTTTCAAAGATGTAATCTTGGATGTGGGTGCTCGCGAAAGAATTTATACAATATTATGTGTGGTACCCTTCTTTTACATGATGACTAGATAGAATTGTTGTAAAAAACCCATCCAATTTTAATGCCTGGTTTGTTGTAGCTTACTTTGGGCCTGCAAATATTGTAGTGGTTGGTGATCTATGTGGATGATGGTCCAATTTCCCATCAGATAATGATTCCATTTTTTGACAGCTTGTGCCAAGACATAGAGATCCTTGTCGTAGGTAGGGTAGTTGAGAAACTCTCCATAAAATACTCCAGAATGATTGCAGACATGCCTTCCTCCTTCCATCAGGACTACTCCCATGACATACCCACCTGCATTTGTCTCCACTTCAAAATGATTCTATAAATTTGGTAGTGCGAACACTGGTGCTTGACTGATATTTCTTCTCATCTCATTAAAGACCTTTTGTTGATTATTCCCCCACTGGAAACTCTTACCACTGACTATTATGACATGGAGTGGTGCAACTACCACTGAAAATGAAGCCACGAAATTTCACAAAAATTGTGATGCCCCAAAAAAACTCCTAACTTCAGTGACATTTGTAGGAAATATCCATTTCATGATGGCCTCCATCTTCGCAAGATCTATTTTGAGCTCCCCTCCACTGATAACATACCCAAAAAACGCCAAATACTGCTAAGAAAACTCACATTTCTTGAGATTGGACTACCACTGGTGCTTCTTCAGAATCTCTAACACCTGCATAAGATGTGAAATGTGCTCCTACTAGGTATCACTATAAACTAGTATATCATCCAAATAGACAATAACAAATGAATCTAGATAAGGGTGTAAAACATCATTCATTAGTCTCATAAATGTAGTTGGTGCATTGCATGAACCGAATGACATAACCAACCACTCATACAAACCTTTCCTTGTCTTGAAGGAAATCTTCCAGATATATTCTTCTTTGACTTGTACNAAGAGATATCCAAGCCAAATACTGAAACTTGTTGTTGTTGCACCTGCACCTGCAACCCTCCTCCAAACCTGCACACCAGCTGCAACTGCAGTGCGCACCAACTGGGAAAATTGCAGTCCTGAGATTGTGACAAATGAGAACTGGCACCCTGTATTTATAGTAATCCTGCCAGTTAGTTGGGGCCGACTTCTCTTTCTGGGTAGGTGTCTGTTCAGTATATTATTATTATTTCTGGCCGACTTCTTCTCTTGGAGGCTAATAGCCTAATATAAATTATATTCTTGAGCCGACAAGGCTTCTAGGGTCATTAGCCAATTCATTAGGGTTTATCTTGCTTCCCGGAGTCTTCTATTCTCATCAGGTTCACATGTTAGAGGCAAATACCTCCCGCGGCTACCATAATATTAACACAACATACCATCAATCCTTGGTAGAGGGTATTGATTCTTTAATGTAATATTGTTCAATGCTATGTAATCGATACACGTTCTCCAAGTCCCATCCTTCTTGGGAAAAATTATGATGGGTGACCCACAAGGTGAGGTACCTGGTCGAATCACACCCTGCTCCAACAACTGTTGCAACTGCTTCTTCACTTCATTTTCTTCTAGAAAAAAATCTCTATATAGCCCAATATTTGAAAATGGGGAGTCTATACATAATTGTATTCCATGTTCCACATCCCTCTTGGGTGGTAGCCCTTTAGGCTCCTTGAACACTCCTCTATATTCCTGTAGCAACTCCTCCAAATGATGTTTATATTATTTAGTATACCCCTCCAGGGATGCCTTCACTCTCATTGACTCAACATCAGATTGGTTTTCTCTTAATAAAAGAAAAGCATATTTATTACCAGAACTAATCAACTTCTTGGCTTGGTTTGGACTTACTAGTGAGATATTTGACTTCCCTTTATGCACATTAATGATGTAGGCCTTCCCATCCTCGATTAGTCGATACTAGTTGGCTCTTCGCATGAATATTTCATCCCTCATATACATGTAGGGGATTCCAAAAACTACTCCATATACATCAAGGGGAACTACATCCATTTCCACTTCATCAATAAAATCAACACTTATAACAAATTTAATCTTACACTGTTTCGTTACCTTTATCTATGCATCCTTGTTTACCCAACCCAATGCATAGGGGATAGGATGATCATGGACCTCCTATCCAAGCTTCTTGACAAGATTCGTTGCTATGAGATTAGTCTGTGAACTAGAGTCAAACATAGCATATATCTTGGTCTTCTTACTTGAATATTGATGTGGAAGAGCTTGGTCATCTCGTTCTCTTCTTGGTGATGAAGGCTACTCAAATTCACCTCCTTCTGCAAAGATATGTAGAAAATATTTTCATCCACATATGAGCTACTTTCAACTTGATTGCTAGAATTTTTCGCTAGAAGGTTCTTTTTATTTCCATCCTTCTTACGAGTCTTCAGGTTTATCTCTAGATGTAGTTTCCAACACTTTTCCTCAGTGTGGCCATCAATGTTGAAATGATTGCAATGGTTGCTGAGATCATTGCAATTATGTGTAGTGGATGTTGTCTTCTTATATTTTCCCTCTTTCCACTTCTTCTACCCCTCCTTGGAAGCTTCCCAGTGCTCTTTCTTCTTTGAACCATTAGACTTCCCTTTCTTTTGGCCTATGTTTTCCAGGAACTGTGCCTGTACACACACCTCATCCACTATCCTTTGCTTAAAGAGAATCACTTGCTTTCATAGGTGACTGTGTAAACCTCCCAGATACTTGAGGAGTACAACTCGGTTCTTGGGAGATATACCCAACATGATGACAATATTTCTGAACTTAGTGGTGTACTCCTATACACTCTATCCCTGCCTTTGCGTGAAGTAGTGCCACCAGATCCATTGGTCCTCTACATACTTGATAGGGTAGAATTGGGACTCGAGGAAGGTTTTGAAGTCCTCCCACCTAGTTACTGGTGGATCACCCTCTAGCCTAAGTGTTTCTGTGTGGCTTTCCCAGCAAGTTAAAGCATGACCATCTAACTTCAATCTAGCAAATTAAATCTTCTTCATTTCATCTATATGGTGAATACAAAAATAAACTTCTAGTTGTTGCAACCAATGATTCATTTTTAATGCATCAATATCAACTTGGTATAGATTTATGTCCACTTTTGCTTCCATCTTGAATAGGGACCGTGAAGAGTTAACAACACTCAAACTCGACTGCTCTTTCTCATATTCTTTTTATGATTCCTTTCTTGATTCTTCCTGATCTCTCTATTTCCCCTCCCATCTGATATTTGAGTTAGAGCCCCCATCATCTCCGAATGGTCCAAGATTTCTTTCTATAGCTGCCATGAGGAGGTTCATATTGAGACTAATGTCAGCCACTTGCGCTTACAACCGCCCAAATCTCTCTTCCACTGGATCTCGAGGGTTATTATGAACAAACTCATCCACCATGGCTAGGGTCTCTACAACTTTTGTTTAAGACGGTTTTTGTACCCTGCAACTTCCCACAAATACCCAAAAGAAAAACCTACTCTGATACCAATATGATCTGTAAACTGCTGTGGCTATTCCACTAGAAGAGTTTTTCACAACATATTTGATAAATAAAACCAAAATCTAGATATGAAGGTTAAATTCCTTTAGATTTCCATAATATTTAGTTATTGATTTTTTGCTTATGCATGAAATAGATAAAATACAAAAAATAGAGAACAATAAAATAAAATCACATACCATTCACAAAATGAAACAAATATTTTCTCTGGGAAACCCTGACGGGAGAAAACCCAGCTAGAAGGTGAGGTTGCTCTGCTCTCTTTTCTCTGGTATGGAAATAATGAAAGCACAAAAGAGAAGGAACTCTCTATGGAGTTACCTGAGACATGTGGCCTATTAGGCTGATACATAAACTTTACCCCTTTGTTATGCTCTCTTATTTCCCACTCCCAGTTGCTCTACTCAACTATGGAACAAAACACAATAGTATAGAATGGAATCCCTTCTGCTCCTAGTGGCATGATATTTAACATAGCTCGATAGCCATNTATGAAGGTTAAATTCCTTTAGATTTCCATAATATTTAGTTATTGATTTTTTGCTTATGCATGAAATAGATAAAATACAAAAAATAGAGAACAATAAAATAAAATCACATACCATTCACAAAATGAAACAAATATTTTCTCTGGGAAACCCTGACGGGAGAAAACCCAGCTAGAAGGTGAGGTTGCTCTGCTCTCTTTTCTCTGGTATGGAAATAATGAAAGCACAAAAGAGAAGGAACTCTCTATGGAGTTACCTGAGACATGTGGCCTATTAGGCTGATACATAAACTTTACCCCTTTGTTATGCTCTCTTATTTCCCACTCCCAGTTGCTCTACTCAACTATGGAACAAAACACAATAGTATAGAATGGAATCCCTTCTGCTCCTAGTGGCATGATATTTAACATAGCTCGATAGCCATATAGGAGTAGGTTTTGACTTCCCCAACCCTCAATTGTGATATGGTTTTGGACCTTATAGAATCTTATTGAAATTACATACGTGGCTAGCCCCATATGCATGATTAATGGGGGTTGACGTGGCATCCTCTCGTACTTGCATGGTGGTCAACATGGTAGGTCAACTTGCGAGAGACATAACTTTTGCATACGAGCTCTTATTGACGCTATTTTTTCACTGTTGGAAAGGTCTCGATGTGTAGAATAGTGTCATGGGGTCTGAACAATGTTGGGAAAGTTTTAACCCCTCAAAATGTTGTTTGATGCCTCAAAATGGCCTCGATAGGTTCCAAACCCCAATTTTCCAAACTGGGACTTGCCACTAAAATGAATGTTGGGTTATTTATTTGTTGTTTAATAAACCTTGTTTTCAATCTGAGACATGGAACTATGAGTTATAAACACAGTTTGATAGGATGAAGGGTGAGGCCTATCTGTCAAAAGTATCAATCTAAAAAAACAAAAGGGTATTCGAATCACAAAACAATCCAAGGAAAACAAATGCAAATCTCATACACCTAATATTGCATTCACAAATTTGTATCAAGATGAACAATGGTACTGCATACTATGTCAAGATGTGTTTTCTATGCATATATATGTTTCTAATGGGGTCTTGTTTAATCGATGAATACATAAGATTCCAGTGTATGAGGGAATTAAAGTGCTTAAAACCAGAAGGCAAACCTATGAACAATGATTAGTTCATTAGTTTAGGTCTCATTGACAAGTGTGTGTTGCAATATTTCACTTGAGAACTAAGTGTTCTTTCACTCCGAGAGATGATTAAATCATCAAACCAATGGATTCTAATTATTGTATCTTAACTTAAGAAACATGAAATGCAAAGGTAAAATACCATTCAAGCTATTATTCAAATCAGTCAACGAAGCATGACTTAAACTAACTCTTGCAAGATGTTATTGATCTAACCTTGAAGTTATTGGAAAGAAAGATAACAAATAAAATATGTAAACTAAGTCAAGCACATAAACTAAAGATGCACCTTTACACTTGCATTCATAATTTATATGTTAAGTGTAACAAGTCTTTCATGGTAATGCTACACTTTGTATCCAAATTACTTATCTTTGTCAAAATATGACTCAAGTAGAATCTTGTCATTCATCTCAACATATTCATTTACTCAGAGAAAAATATTAAAGGTCATAGTAAAACCAATTATTAGTCTCTTAAGACATGCTCTTCACAAATGGCTCAAAGTACTCTCTTTCACTTTGAGTGTTCTTGTACTTATAACAATGATGATTTTATTTCTTAAAGGATTCCAATAACTGTGACAAGTCAAAATCCTTTAAATTGCATTGGCATATAAGAAACACAACGAATGAAATATCAAACTAACTGAAAATTGTAATCAAGCATATATCAAATGAGAAGTAAAGTAAACATTAATATTCCTAGATATGAGACAAGCTACATGTCTACTGCTAACAAAGTAATCCAAACCAAATTGAAATTATAACACATAATGCTACAAAGCACAACCAAATCACTACAATGCATAATCAAACTAAGATTAGAAAATAAACTAACAAAATAAAATACAAGCTAGGTGTGTGTTTCATATTGGTGGGCCCTTACCAAGTTGTCAACGAGCTATGTACTTACTATACTAATATTAAATGGACACCATTAACTAGAACTGTGATTTGTATTAAGGAACATAATATCCAATCTACAACACACGCATCAATTCATACACATCACTCTATAATAACAATTAACAAGAAATCACATGAGTATTTCCACAGCTTCAACTCAATAATTTCATTGTTCATTGCCATTACATTATAGAGTAGATTAATACATAGGATCATCCCTAAGTGAAGAGATGAGAGCAATCCCCTATACTCTCATAGAGCAGAGCATTAAAAATAGCTATTCTAACCATGAGATCAAACCCTCTCTGATCTTGTATATCCATTCAGACAGACTTAGAAGATATGGGAAACAAACAAATCATACTTCGATCTCGTATGTTATTCGTATGACATGAAATACATGTGAATAGAATCATTGTCATCATGAAGGATGATCTTGCCAATGGTATGTGCACTAGAAGATGTTTACCAACAGTTTGACCGAAGCCTCACGCTCGCTTGAAGGATCCTAGGCACGAACCAAGGGACACACTTCATTCTGGCATCTAGATCTTCAAAACCCATGTGGCCATTTTCCATTTGGGCGTGCACACATATGCTAACCAAACAGATCAAATACTTGAACAACACTAGGGGTATAGGAACTGAACTGAGCAATTCGTCATTAGCAAGTTAGCTTAAAAACTCATTTTAATCTACTAAGAACTTAGGAAACCCAATAAAATGAGCAACAATCACCTCTAAGTGCTTGTTGAAAGGTTTTGAGCTTAAGAGCATGGAAATCTATGATGATATGGCTAGGTTCAGGTGTAAAAGTAGGATGGTAGTGGGAAAAATAGGTATTTAACTATGAAAAAATGTGAGGCAAACAATGGCTCCACAAGTTGATTCCTCCAATTTTTTCCACTATGAAAGAATCGAGATAGATGATAAACAATGTAATGATCCAATCTGGATCAAGACTCCAAGGAGGGGAAGAATAAGTGGAAAGGGGGGAAATATAAGAAGATGGTAGCCACTACAAATTAGTGCAAAAGATCATGGAAACCATTGCAATCATTGAAACATTGATGGCCACACCAAGGAAAAATGTTGGAAACTACATCCATAGTTGAACCCGAAGAACCACAAGAAGGATGAAAAAAAAAACATTTTAGCCACAGATTCAAGAAATCAAGTTGAAAGTAGCTCTAATTTGGATGCAAAGATTGTTTGTACATCTCTGCAGAAGGATGTGAATTTGAGTATCCTTAATCACCAGGAAGAGATCTGAACCCCCTTAGTTTCCCGATGTGAAGGGGATATTAAAAAAACTTGAAGTTTGGGATGAAAAAACAATAACTGAAGGAAAAATAAATAGGTTTTTGAAATTTCAATTTTTAGAAATAGAGAAATATAGGGTTTGGAAGGCATTATCCTAGGTTTTAATTTTTTTTGGTTTTGGAGTGTTAGGATGGCCCTCCTATAGTATTGATGTTTACCTTCAGTTTAAGGAACAAATCATAAAAACTACATAATTCCTAGGTAGGTAGGGTTATATCTTCCAATATAGTTCAGTTCAAAATAATTATGGAAACCAAGTTTGAGCTTGTGACATTTAAACTTCTCTTGGACAACTAGTGTAGTAGTTCATGTATAAGGTGAATAGAAATCCAAGGAGTGCAAAGTATTTTCCAATTCCCTTCTAGTACTTTGACAACAAGGGTGTAGAAGAATAGTTAAAGAAACTTTGTGGGTCGTGTTGGTGTGTATTAATGTTTCAAATGTCAATATATCTTGTTTGTTTCATTATTAAGTCTTGTGGTTGTGTCTTAGTCTTTAAAGATCAAATGTCAAGGTCTTAGGGTTGTGTTTCATGAAAATTCATTTGATTCGATATGTTTATATGTCAAGTTTGAGTCATGTGGTCATATCTATGATAACTTGAGTATTGAGCCATGAGAAAGTGGTTGGTCCTATCAATGGTGTTGTCAAGTTGAGTTGGTCATATCATTATCATAGGGTTATTTGGTCATCGCATGTAATGGGAAAGTCTAGATCTTATGACATAACATTTTCAAACAAGTCTTGAGAGCATGTTATGATGTGTACCAGGCCTTACCTAAACTCTCAAATCAAATTTGTACAGTTATTCATCAAGTTGATGCTCGCTGCAAAATCTCCTAGCATTTCGCAATGTCCACCTGTCAGTTGTCAAATCACTGCAGATTCTCCTATTTCCCATAACGGTAAGTCATCATGAGTTTTAAAGCATAGGATTCAGTAATATCCTCGTGGCAACATCCTCCAACCACAAAATCAAGTTTTCAAATTAATTTTCCCATTTTTAAAATCATTTGTCACTACTTGTTGTGAATTCTGGATCGCAATGAAATTTCCTGTGTCTGCTGCAAAATATACAGTCGTTGCGAAATCTCCTAGTTGTTGTGAAATTGTTGTTCTTGTTTAAACCCTTACCTTCCCAAATCTCATGCTTACCATTGATTTTTGTTATTGTTGTCTTAATCACTCACCATTGTTTTTACCTCTATTTATAGCCATGGAACCTTATAAGCAAAGGAAGAAAACTAACAAGGTGGGTGAAATTGTAAGGTTTGAGCCTCAAGGCATACAATTTCTGGAGTCAAATCCTATTTTTAGAGAATCTTTTCAAAGAGTTGTTGATTAAGGTTGGTTGTCATTGATGTCAACCCTTGAAGAAAGCCCAGTGGCACAAAGGTTTGGGTAATGGACCCAAATTTGTTTGATGTAAAGATGACTCATTATTGTCTTGTCATGGTTGATAATAAGTACAAATGGATGAACTCCAAAGTGGTCCCCTTATGGTGAAAGCCCTCATGGGAGGACGCTTTGCAGATTGAGTTATCCTATAAGTATGGTTAGAGAAACCATGATTATTTGTGGAATAATGAGATGAAGGTCAGTGAATTTGTCAGTGACACTATCCTATATGGATATTTCTTATCATGCCATTTTCGGTGGTATGTGGAACATCACATAACTCCTCGCGGTTAGAGGGTTATGGCCATGAGAAGTTGGAGAACCCATGTTTGGGTAATGGACCCAAGTTTGTTTGATGGATAACAGTATGAGTTTTGATATATTTTAATTTAATACTATTCTACATGTATATTACTTGTCATGCCATTTCTGGTGGTACGTGGAACGTCACATAACTCCTTACGATTTGAGAGTTATGGCCTTATGAAGTTGGAGGACCCTCATATGCCATCTAGAAGCCCCAAAAGGTCAAAGTAGCAAAGTGGTTTAAGAGATTTTAGAAGGTAAATAATAAAGTGAAGTGATGAGTGTACTATAATTCAAAGTGAATACAAAATAAATTATTTAAATAATAAATTTAATGGATAAATTAGAAGTGGGTTAACCCTAAAATAAGGAAAGTGAGCAAAGTGACCTAGAAGATGTTTTTAAGGAAGCTACTTGGCGAGTATAAATAAGATGCAAGGCTCTCTCATTTTATATCACACTTGAGAATATTGAATATCTACAGGTTTCTAAGGTAACCAAAGGATATCTAAGCCGAATTTCTGAGGGAAGGCGAATAAAACAAGGCCGAAATTCAAGGAAGGATAAATTATGTTGATGATGCTTTCTAAGGTATGTTATTTACAGGTCATCTCACCATTTTTGCGATAACGTTTTTTTATAGAATGATTCAGACCGTGAAATTGTTATTGCATTGAGGAAACATATCCAAGTATCTCTGGTAAAAAATTCAGTTTGTGGGTCGTTGTATTTTTGGAGTTACACTCCGTGGAAAATAGGGTTTGTGGCTAGTCCTGAAACTAGTCTAAAACAGGTGTTTTGATTAAAAACATCATAACTTATTCATAACATATCCAAATTCAGTAAGACCAAATTTTTTAGTTATAGTACAGTCTGTAGTATGTTTTTTAACATTTTCATATCGATTCAACAAATATTCCGTGTGGGGCACGCTCTACAAGGTTGCTCTCTAGAATAAGCCAGAATTCAGCAAGGTATGCCATTTTTTATATAACTCCTTTTATGAGAGGTTCCAAGTCATGAAAACTGGAGGAATTGCATAAATCACACTGAAGAAAATTGTTTATCAATTTTAGATATTTATTCATTACAGGTACAAAGTTATGATTATTTCAAGTTAGGGTTGTTGACTAATCCAAAACTAGTCATGTGAGACTAAAGAAAAGTTTGATGAAAATGATAGTCTCTTATTGTTAAAGTTAAGGAAGGTTTGCAGGTATATGATCATATACACCAGGTATATTATAGAGTTACAAATCATATTTGGATAATGAAATTGATGAGGGCTTTGGGTACATGGTTGAGACAAGTAGTTGATGAGTTGGCACATACATGAGGTGTATAGTTGATGATGCTGGTACATATTGTTGAGTCATAGTTGATGAGTAGTTGACACATGATTGGTACATACTGGGTACATGGTTGGTTGCACTTGTTTAAGGTACATGTTGCTCACAGGTTGTTTGGTACAGATTGGTGCATGGTTGATGCACTTGTTTATGGTACAGGTTGATTACAGGTTGAGGTACATGTTGTTGCATGGTTGATGCATGGTTTAGGTTTATTGGTATAGGTTTACAACATTATATCTCACAATAATAGAATGACATTAGTTCCATCATTCTACTTCTACTTCAGGGCGGTTGGACGGGGCAAGGACAGGTGGTTGTAGCCACCTTCCAGTTGTAGCCAGAGAACATAGGGGGTGGTAGCCTCCTTCTGGTTTTAGCCAGAGAATTGGGGAGTTGGATCTTCCCTTAGGTTGTAGCATGAGAAACTAGGGGGTTGGAGCCTCCTTCCAGTTTCATTTGGAAAACAAAGGAAGTTGGTGCTTCCAATGAATGTAATTCTTCAAGACATATATGAAAAATCATTATGTGGTTTTCTCTCGCTTTGGGTTTCCACGTAAAACACTGGTGTATTGTGTATGTGTATGATTGTTCATTTGTCCATTGCTCATTATTGGATGATAATTCTATATTGATATAACACTTG
>SNQJ01S0081191.1:45383-59822 GCA_010110895.2 Picea sitchensis
GTCACATTTCTATTATATACCTCCATCCAAAATCTTATATCTATGCCTCAATTATATCCCATTTTACTCATTTTTGCCATAAAATCATAACCAACTACATAATATGTGCATTGACGAAGATTAAAGGTAAAATTGTCCATTTTTATACTTAATTCCACTCTTCTTTATGCATATATGAGTTAATTATATATTATTATAATGAGTAGCTACAAAATCTTTCGATTCTATAGGAACTCATAATACAGTTCTGCAACCTAGTTGCTAAGACAAGTTTCTACATCGAATTTGTTGATCTACAAGGATGCAGTCAACCTTGGATTGAACCTTGACAGATGAAAGGCATCAAATGGATCCCTGAAGCTCATCCAACTCTCATCATAACCCATGGATCCTCCATATTAGAGCAAGAGCAAATTCAAACCTACAAGTCGACATGTACATGTGGTAGAATGCGCAAGCCAACTTCATTAAATCAATGCACAAGAATGAAACAAAATTGTAATAGAGAAATTTGTACAATACGTGGGTAACCAAAGTTTAATCTATATGCCCTCGAAAGAGGCAGATATGATTCTGCATCTACGCATATGTTACCAACAATTTATGAAATCCGCGCCATATAGAGAGATAGTTTTGTAGGGTCAATCGCAAGCATATGAAGGTGAATATTGAAAATCGTCCACATGGGTTTTGTGTAGGACAATGGCATTTGGATCCATGAAGAGGATTTCCTCAAAATGTGAAGTATTTGGGAGATATGATTGATTCTTTAAATTAATTTTTTCTAGAATTATAGTGGCAGTCGGGTTTGAAATCCGTGTATCTTGGATCTGTGATCTCAGTTGTATTGTATAAATATGAGTTATTAGATCCTCAGAGGGACAACTATTATCATTACTCCTTATTATAGAATTGTAATCATATTTGTTGGTAATACAAAGCTTTGGTTGTTTTTCTATCATATGAGTTGTTAATTTTGCGTGTGTAAGAGTTCAATTTTATACGACTTCTTTCAATACCATTCCTCAAGCCAGGAGGGACCCCTGAGGAGGAGCACGCTAGTTTATTTATTTTATAAATATTGGTATTGTGTTTTTTCTTATCTATTTGCATGATTTATGAACTCTGTTAATTCCTTTATACGATTTTATTCATTTATTCTTACACAAAGATAACTAATGTGGCATCCCTCAATTGAATAAATGAGTGTTATCATTAGTAGGAACTTTCATTGATAGATGATTAAAAGAACATTGTAGAAATCCAGTATATTGGTGGCCTTAAATATTAGAATTATCTTTGTTCATTTAGTTTTTTTTTTCATTATTATCATTACTCTGCTCTTTCTACAGTTGAGCAACAACTTTGTTTATGCAACCAAAGCAGTAAACAATTTTCCTTTTTGCATAGTAGTCATTTAGGGATATATTGGAAGCTAAGGCATGCATACATTTTTCATTTCACTTGATAATTTTACAATCCCTAAGTTGATAATTTAATGTAGCATAGTTCAGTTAATTGAACTGGTTGGAATTTTTGGCATCCTTGTCGGGGAAGTGCAAAATGGCATTAGTTTTTCTTTTTATCATTTTAAAAGCATATAGGAATGAATGCATGGGAAGAGAGACATTAAGATGATAGGTAAGAACCTGCACAATCACTATAAGTAGAGTTGCAGTGAATCTCTCTTCAACCATTTAAAATCACGTTAATGCATATGAAGACTAACTCATGTCAAATGATAACTTGGTGATAGCAGAGTCTTATTACCATGAGGTAGTCAAGACATAGTGTGTTTCATTTTTTTAAGATTTCATTCAAAAGTAGAGAAGTTTCAATTATTTTGGGTGTTGTAAGAACCCCCAAACACTTATCCATTTGTGAGTAGGAGCTCTAGACCAACAGGAAAAACTTAAATATGCTATGGAATTTGTTGAGAAAAGGAGGATGTACTACTAGAAGGACCTTCTCAAATCCTTGTCAAAAGCTCAGAATTGTCACAAGGAATGAATATGCTAAAGAGAAAAAGATCCATGAGCCATATCCATAAGATGAACACTTAGAAGTCTTTCTCAATTAGCCTTGCAAGCATATGGAAGACTCATGGATAACATGTGTTGACGAGCAAAAGATCCATGAACTAGATCCATGAGAGGGACACCTAGAAGACTTTCACAATCATCCTTGCAAGCATATAGAAGACTCATGGATAACATCCAATGAAGGGAAAACATTGGAGCCAGAGACCGAAGAATTTCTTTCATTCCTATCACCATATCCTTTATGCATTCAAGAGTGCAATAAGAAAATTTTAGAAGATATGTATGGCGTGACAAAGAAAAACTTGCAACCCATTTCCAATACACTAGAAAACCAAAAGAACAATGACTAAATTGATTCTTGGTTCCAGACAATTAGTAGTCAGCAACATTCCTTCATTATTCAACATTTATTGGCACTATATCAATCAGAGCAGTTGGTTTCTCATATCTCAGTATTTATTGAGGTTCACTTTTTAGATTTGGGTATGAGTACACTTGAGATCTTGTTACACAAATGGCTCCATTGGAAGTATTCCTATACTTGAAAGAGATTTTCTTTTTCAAGAAAAGTAGTATAGGATAGAAGAATAACTAAATAAACAAAATAGTAAAGATAAAAATAAGTCCAATTGTGAAAACAAATTTATTGACACAACTAGACATGAGTTTTACTTGAAAACCAAGAACTAGTGGGAAAAATTCTTAATAAGTTATGCATGTTGTTTCAATATTGTATTATGGTTATTCAAATAATTTTTGTTCTATGCTCGTACTAGATGATGTGGGATCTCTCAAGGCCTTCCTTACAGTATGTCTTGTCCCATTGACTTCAACACTCTATCTGGGATCAAGATCAAGAGATATTTAAAATGCCTTGGAACTTGTATGCCTCAATGATAGGTTTCCTCGCTGATAGANGGGATGCATTAATTATTTCTGACTATTAGATCCTACAGGTCACCCGACGCCAACACATTCATTTGTTCCTGACATGATGCATTAAGGTACCTTGATGCTCATTGAAAGCAATGGTGAGTGATCTTGGATTGGTTAACGACATACATTAATGGTCGGTAATCCAATGATTTATTTGCATGCTCGACATTAGCACATCCATTCGCATGGTACAAATTGTACCGTGGATTCATGTTTTTTATGAAGACTAACATGGTTTAATGGTATCAACAGTTGCAACCTTTTCCGCATTTTGTAAATAAAAAGGGAATGGTATTCTTGTTACAGTACCTTTCCCTATAGCAGAGTTTTTGGTTCCCTGTAGTAGTATTCATGGTTTTTATTTGGCATTGGTTCCAGTAATATTTGTTACATATAAAAAATGTGACCAAAAAAACAAATTTAGATCGAATTCAACAAATAGATCATTTCAATAGATCTACCTCCACAACAAAATCAATCTTCCACATAAGCTTATGGGTATTTGATTTCAATTAAATTTTCAAATTACCACATTCAACATGATCAGCATGAAGAATTCCTACAACACTTCAATCTTTCGATAGCCCTCTACATTCAAACTCCAACATGACTCAAATATTATATCTCAGATGGATCCATGAGGACATGCATCATCCTTAGTGTGGGGGAGATAGTATGAAGTTCTAGATTTCAATCCAAAGCTCATTGTTCAAATTATACCATCTGGGGATTTTCAAAGTAAGTTAATTTATGCCCTTTGTATCACAGTTGTATTCAATGGGCAAGACATGAAGGTAATTACGAAGACCTAGTGTATAGGATTCATGATTTTACAACAAGAGTTGAAGATGGCATTGAGAAATTTAAGAACAAAATTCGTCATAGCCACAATGGTAACAGAGTAAGAGGTTTTCAGAATGAGACACACTAAGCATTTATCATTTTTTGTTGGACTTGTCTAATTTGTTGATTATTTGCTTTAATGGAATTCAAATGTGAGAAAAAAGTTGAACCGATAGTTTGAATGGTAGACCCTGGTTCCATCTATGTTTTGTTGAGAAATATTAAAGACATTGTCTGGCAACTTGTTTTGAGGCCTTAAAGGGAAAATAGTTTTTTAGACTTTCTGCAGCTACCAGAAATTACATGTAAAGTGTTGTAGAATCTAGATTTCCTATAGCATACTATTCCCAGGGATGTTCTTTGAACGACATTTGCAAGCAGAAGAAGCTAAATTAGAAAATTATGAGATATGGGTTTTGAGGAGATAAGGGTTTAGCTGCATAACGACATGACATCAGTCAAAAGAAGTCATCAAACTTGAAGAATCTAACAAGAAGCAGTTGAACAAGTGTGAAGAGGAAAAATTCAAACAGAGGACTTAATCAGTTCATGATTGATTATGAAATTCATGAAGCCACTAAAGTTAATAAAGAACCTATAATTGAATCAACAACCACATCTTTAAAATAAAAGGGATTTGGAAATATCAGGAAATTGAAAGAGGAGCTCAAGGAGTTGGCACTCCTTGACAACCATATTAAAATAGAAATGCAGTCTTGACAATCATATTAAAATAGAAATGCAGGATTGAACCTTGACATATGGAAGGCATCAAGTGGATGCATGAAGCTCATCCACCTGTCAGCATAACCCATGGATCCTCAAGACCGGAGAAGGAGCAAATTCAAACCCACGACTCACCATGTACATGTGGAAAAATACGCAAGCCAACTTCATCAAATCAATGCACAAGAATGAAACAAGATTGTATTAGAGAAATTTATACAATCCATGGGTAACCAAAGTTTAATCTATATGCCCATGAAAGATTCATATCTGATTTTGCATCTGCGCATATATTACCAACAATTTATGAAATTCGCGACAAATAGAGAGATAATTTTGCAAGTTCAATGGCGAGCAGATGATGAAGAATTTTGAAAATCCACCACATGAGTTTTGTGCAAGACGAAGCCATTTATGTTATACACAAACAATTTCCTCAAAGTGTGAAGGATTTAGGAGATACGATTGATTCTTTAAATTGAAATTTCCCATAATTATAGTGTTTGTCGGGTTTGAGATCTGTGTAGCTTGGATATGTGTGACCTCGTTTATATTGTATGAATATGAGCTATTAGATCCTCAAAGGGACGACTATTATCATTACTCCTTATTATAGATAATAGTCGGTAATGCAAAGCTTTGGTTGTTGTTCTATCATATGAGTTGTTAGTTCTGCATGTGTAAGAGTTCAATTTTATATGACTTCTTTCAATAGTGTTCCCCAACCCAGGGGCCCCCCTTGAGGAGGAGCATGCTAGTTTATTTATTTTATCAGTATTGATATTGTGGTTTTGCTTATCTATTTGTGTGATTTCCGAATTTTGTTAATTCCTTTCTGTGATTTTATTCATTTATGCTTACACAAAGATAACTAATGTGGCAGCCCTCAATTGAATAAATGAGTGTTATGATCAGAAAGAACTTTCATTGATAGATGATTAAAAGAACATTGTAGTAGTCCAATATATTGGTGGCCTTAAATATTAGAATTATCTTTGTGTTCCTTTAGCTCTAATTTTTCATTTTTAGCATTACTTTTTTCTTTCTGCAGTTGAACAACAACTTTGTTTCTACAACCAAAGCAGTGAACAGTTTTTATTTTTGCATAGTAGTCATTTAGGGATGTATTGGAAGCTAAGACTTGCATATATTTTACATTGCACTTCATCAGTTTACAATCCCCAGGTTGATAATTTAATGTAGCAGAGTTCAGCTAATTGAACTGACTGACACAATGGTTTCTTGAGTTTCCATTGCTAAGCATTGGTTTGTATAAGTAGTTTATCATTTAAGCAAACACGGTGAAGAAATTGTTGCAGTAGTTGTTGGATTAGGGAGTCATTATGCCTAGTACATTGCTATGTGGTTCACCCATCATCATGGTGCCAAAGAAGTATGAAAGTTGGAGAATGTGAATTGACTATTATGCTCTAAACAAAATCACCATCAAGAATCAATATCCTTTGCCAGGGAGTGATTACTTGTTGGATCAACTACAATAGAAGATGTGTGGAAGACAACGTTCAAGACGAGACAAGGTTTTCAAGAGTAGTTAGTAATGTCTTTCGTTTTATGTAATGCACATGTAACTTTAATGAGATTGATGAATGATGTGATACATCCTTTTATTGACTCATTTGTAATAGTGTAATTGGATGACATACTAATATTCAATAATACTTGGCAAGATCACATCTCACATGTCACATAGGTACTAGAGACATTAAAGAATAAACATTTGATTGCAAATTTGAAGAAATGTGAGTTCAAGAAGGAGTCCTTGATTTATCTTGGCCAAATGAATGGTGGATGAGAGTTGAGGGTGGATTTGCATAAGATTGTATCCATCGACCATTTTTCATTGGCCTATTCCCACCAACTTGATAGAGGTTAGAAATTTCATGGGAACAACTCAATACTTGAGGAAGTTCATTACAAACTTTTCAGCAATAGCAGCACCCTTGCATTCCATGACTGCCAAGGGAAAGAGATTTCATTGGGGTAAGCCACAACAATGAGAGTTTGAATACTTGAAGAGGAATATAAACAATTATTTGGTCCTAACCATGCCTAGTTTACAATGACCATTTCAACTAGAGATAAATACTAGTGGATATGCATTAGGGGCGGTTCTTTTGCAAGGAGGAAGATTGGTATGCTACCACTCGTAGTTGTTTCACGAAGTAGTGCTTGACTACCCCACATAATAAAGAGATCTTTGTGATTGTGCAACCAGTGAAGAAGTGGAAGCATTACCTTCTAGGAAAAGAGACCATCACACACCAATCACAAACCCCTTAAGTACCTACAAAGTCAAAGCAAGATTAAACAAGTGAGGCATTACAACTGGTTGGGATTCTTGCAATAATTCCACCTATTTATAAATTACAATAAAGGATCTATAAACAATCTAGATGACATGCTTTCATGACCCCCATTGAAGAATATTGTAGTAGTTGGACTGATAATATTACTTGAGCCCTTCACTCATGAACTGTTGAGAGAAGACTATGAGGGAGATGAACATTTTAGAGTATACAAGAAGCTGAAGGATAGACCAATAATTGACATGGAAGGAAATGAATATCACCTCCAAGATGAGATACTATACAAGTTGGAAAATCTATGCATACCATATGATAGAAGGCTTCAATTGATGATGGTATCTTGTGCTTCCAAGATTGTTGGACATTTTGGCATAGCGAAGATAGTGGAAAATTTGTAGAGGTATGTACATTGGCCAAAGATACAAGATCAGTGGTGAGATTTTCTAGAAGTTATGTTCTTTTCATCACAAGCAAGCCAAAAAACATATTACTTAGGCTCTATATGCCATTACCAGTGCCAAGAAAGCCTTGGGAGTGTCTCCATGGAATTTATTGAAGGTTTGCATATGTCTCATAGAGGTTATGACTACTTTATTGTCATGGTATATTACTTCAACAATATGTGTGTGCGCATTCCATGAAAGAAGATGACCTTTGTACAAGAGGTAGCTAAGTTATTCTTCACTCATGTTTGGGTCCATTTTGGATTGTCGAGCTCCATCATACCTGATCAAGATAACACATTTTGGGAAGATTTTGGATAGCACTTTGGGAGAGAATGGATACCAAGATAATGTATTCAAATGCATTTCATCCCCAGACTAATGGACAAATGGAAGTTGTGAACTAGACATTGGTACAATTGTTGACAGGGTACAATAACAATCATCCAAGGACATGGGATGAGAAGTTGGTGTACATCCAACACTCATATAATTGAGCACTTCATTATTCCACCAACAAATCACCTTTTGAGACTTTCTTTGATTATCTACCTCTCTCACCATTTGACATTGTGTATGGAAAACATAAGGATGAAGTAGAGTTGCAATGAGATGAGAAGAAGGCATGTGCATTTGTGGACAATATCAAAAAGATACATCTAAAGGTATAATAGCATCTTGAGAGAAGCCAACAGTAGTATAAATAAAGACACGACCAACACAGAGACAATCATAAGTTTGTGTTGGAGATAAGATGTGGATTTACCTCCAAAAGGAGAAATAACAAGGAGAAGAAAATAAACTCAATCCCCTCATATATAGACCTTTTAACACAATTGATCAAGTGAACAAGAATGCCTTAAGGTTCAGACTTCCTCCTTATATGAAAACTATTTTAGTAATGAATGTGGAATATCTGAGATTGTTCAAGCCCTCCATGTTGGATGGATAAAATAACCATCAGGTTCTATCCACCGTCGAATACTTTGCACTACACAATATTGAAGAATTGAAGGACAATACAATTCCACAATGGAAGGAATATGTAACTCATAGAGGATGGAAATAGATATAGAAAATTGGGTTCAAAGGGCAGACTCTAATGAAGGAGAAATGGTATTAGAGGAACCAAATTGAAAGCAAGTTCCATCACTTGTGCTTGAATACTTTTTGGGAGCAAAAGCCTCCCAACTAGGAGGTGTGATCTAAATTAGATCCACATGAAAACACAATTGGATATCGGCCCATGTTCTACGAGGATAAACTTGGGCAAGGACCAAGGCTATGGATGACGTAGGAGAAAGGGTTGATGGCATGATGGGCCCCATTCCATCCCAATCGAAGTCCACGCCTGCATTAATAAATTACTCTTAATGTAAGCATGGGGAATGTAAATAATTGAAAAGAAAATATATTGAAAAAAAAATGTGTTAGAAAAAACATGAGACATTATTCTTCAAATGTTATTTTGAGAAAAAAGAAAAGAAGAGGAAGAAGCACGCTAGACTTGGGTAAGCTGAAGAGATGGGGATGTTTTTCCTTCTAGCTTAAACCCCCAACTAAACTATTATCCTATTTTCTCTTGCACTACAAAGGAATAGTGATTATTTGGATGAGAGTGGGAGGAATCACTACCTGTGCACATTGTCAAGAAACAAAGAGATTGACTAAAGCCAATTGAATGTTGGTTTTCCCATTTAGTTTCCAGGGAAAATATGGTATGAGACATGACTTGCCTTCGTTTCATTGAGTGGAGAATAATATTACATTCAAGCCTACATAATAGAACTAGTTGAGGACAAGTGACTAGAGGTAGATTCACATGCTATCTTGTAACTCAATATTGAAAATACTTATAGAAACTGTAGTATATTGTAAAGTTGTCAAGGACCCATATTTTTGAAATGGACATGTTGTTAGGTATGTGTTATATTATTTTCACGATTCATTATGTCAGGTGCGTGGGGTGGGGGGGGGATGCTACCCCCCCTTTACCTTAGGGGTTAAAGAGGGGAGAAGACCCCCTGTCTAGATGGTTCATAGGGGGGTGAGAGCCCCCCTGCATGGGGCATGGGGGTTCGGGAGCACCGCCCCTAAAAGAAAAATAAAATGGTCTTTTTGTGTCTGTTTTTTGGCGGTTTTTCGACACATGGTTTTTTTCGATGGTTTTCTAATTTCAGTTAAGGAATTAGGGTTGTTGACTAATCTGTATCAATGTATTAGGGGTTTTGGATTCCACAGGATCATATATATGTATTGTTCTGTAAAAAATGAAGATATGATGAATAGAATATTAGAGGTGTGACTCTAAACAAGTTGTTGGTTTTCCCGATTTGGGTTTCCAGGGTAAAATATTTGTTTAATGTGTTTGTGCTATTGAATCTTTTATTTTTTTATTAATAACTTGTTTGCAGTAGTTAAATGTACAAGTTTAAAATCTACATTTGGTATCAGAGCAATTATTGGCTTTAGGGGGACGCCTTTGTGGTCAGGGGTTTGGCTCAAGTCTGTGATAACCCTTGTTACAGTGGGAGATCTGCGGTATTGATTCTTTAAGTGAAAATAAATGGCGAGCATTTCAAAAATAGATATCGAGAAATTTAATTGGATTTTTTTTTAGTTTTGGAAGATCTATTGGTGGAAAAAGAACAATGGATCATTGTGGATCCAAGTACTGCACCTACAGGAACGTCAACAGAAGACTGAGAAAAGTTGTATTGGAAGGAAAAGAGAACAATATGGTTGTGTCTCTCAGATTCTATATTATTGAATGTGTCAAGGGATGCTATGGAAAATGATTTATTGAATACATTGGGGATTTTGTATCAGTCAAAATCCTCATAAAAAATTTATTCTTGTAGAAGAAGCTATATAACATGAGGATAAAATATGGAGACTCGGTGACAAAGGATTTAAATGCCTTCAATACAGTGGTAGTTCAATTATTATCTATTGATATTAAGATTTATGATGAAGACAAATCTATAAGTTTATTGTTCCCTTTACCAGACTCGTGGGATAGTCTAGTTGTGGCCATAGGTAGTAATACATCTACTTTAAGTTTCGATGATGTGGTTTCATACTTATTTTCGGAGAAGATGAAGCGAGAGAACATGGAAGGACAAAGCACAAAAACATTATTTGCAAGAGAACGCTCCTAGGAAAGAAATATATCTAAGTCCTCAAGTGGGAGATATAAATATAAGGGTAGATATAAATCTCTTGATACGTTTGTAAAGGTATGTTGGAGATGTGGAAAAGAAGGGCACTACAAGAAGAAGTTTAGATCCAAAAGTGTTGAGAGAGGGAAGGGATCTAATGATGCTCCTTCTATGGAAGCAAAAACCTCCATGGAAGGAGGGGATGTGTACTTGGATTCTTCAAGAACACATGTAGATCATGAGGCATGGTCGGTTGACTCAGGTGCATCCTTTCATATCACTCCTCATAGGGGGTGGTTTTGTGAATATGAAAGGTATGATTGGGGTGATGTTTTCCTAGGTGATGACTCGACATAAAAAATCATATGAGGAGTAAAATTCAAGTTGAATCTCATGGATAGAAGGATTATAACACTCCTTGATGTTCTGCACATCCCAGGATTGGCCAGAAATTTGATTTTTGTAAGCAAAATGGACGATGTAGGGGTAAAAATAGTGTTTGATAAAGAAACTTGCCAGATGGTTCAAGGAGAAATGGTGTTGTTGAAGGGAGTTTGTATTGGATATATGTATAAGCTGCAAGGAAGCACTATTAGTGATGGGTGCAATGGTTCCATTGTTTTTGGTATCGAAGCTAAAGAAGAAAAAATTCCTACAGTCTCTAGAGAAAAGACAATGTTGTGGCATCAAAGATTGGGGCATATCGAAGAGAAAGGACTTCAGCTACTACACGGTAAAGGTATGGTTGAAGGTATGTCTAATTACTCTCTGGATTTTTATTTCTATGAACATTGTCTATATGGGAAGCATAATCGGGTAAGACTCCCCTCTGGTGCAATCAGGGTAGAAGGAATTTTATAGTTTGTGCACAGTGATGTGTTTGGACCTATGTCGGTTCCATCACTAAGAAAATTTGTGTACTATGTCTCATTTATAGATGACTTCTCGAGGAATATTTGGATTTATTTCCTCAGGAATAAATCTTAAGTCCTTGATAGGTTTAAAGAGTTTAAGGCTCTTGTGGAGAATCGGGCAGAGAAGAGAATTAAGGTGTTGAGGATGGATAATGGTGGAGAATTTTGCAGAAATTAATTTGAATAATTATGTAAGAAGTGTGGTATATAAAGGAAGAATAATACTCCACATACACCTCAACAGAATGGAGTTGCAGAAAGGATGAACAAGGTGCTGATGGAAAAAGCAAGGTGCATGCTCAGTAGTGTTGGGTTAGGACAAAAATTATGGGCAGAGGCAAATGGGTATTTCATGTTACATGGTCAATCGATCACCCTCATCGACATTGGATTACAATACTCCACACGAGGCATGGAATAGTAATAAACCCTCTCTCACACATCTTAGGGTATTTGGATGCGATGCCTATGCTCACGTTCCAAAGGAAAACGAGAGTAAACTAGATAAAAAGGTTGAAAAGTGTATCTTTATTGGGTATAAAGATAGTATGAAAGGTTATAAGCTTTGGAACCAAGAAATTAAAAAGGTAGTGTATAGGCAAAATGTGGTATTTAGAGAAATCAAAGATGTTTTCAAACAGGAAGTCCTACCAAGGAAGGAATAACTAGAGAAAATAGAGTTCGAGTTGAAGGATGATGAACCAAAATCTATAGAAGAATAGGAATCAAAAGAAGAATATATTCATGCTCCAGTATCGAGGATATCAGTTCGTGAAAGAATGAAAATAGAAAAGTATACTCCACCATATTTTCATTCAAATTTTGCTTTATCTATTACTGATGATGATCCTAGAACTATTAGGGAGGAAGTGGATTCAGAGGATTGAAAATTATGGAAAAGGCCATGATTGAAGAAATGGAAGCCTTGGAAAAGAATGAGTCTTTGAATCTAGTAGAGTTGTTGACTAGAATAAATATCATTGGCAGCAAATGGTTGTTTAAGAAGAAGCTAAATGTAGAAGGAAAAATGGAGAAATGCAAAGCTTGGTTAGTAGAAAAAGTTTTTTCTCGGGTAGAGGGAATTGACTTTGGTGAGATTTTTTCTCTTGTTTCCAAGTTAACTTCAATTATATTTATTTTGTCTGTTGTTGTTGTGTTTTATTTTGAAGTAGAACAAATGGATGTGAAGAGATCATTCCTACATGGGGACTTGGAAGAAGAAATCTACATGAAGCATCCAGAAGGATTTTTTGTGAAGGGAAAGAAAGAGTTGGTATGGAGGCTGAAAAATTCCTTGTATGGGTTAAAGCAATCACCAAGGATGTGGTATCAAAAATTTAATACTTATATGTCGGGACTTGGCTTCACAAGGAGAAAAGTGTATCACTATGTGTATTTCAAATTAATCGATGATCATCTTATTGTAGATTTTAACCTTGTACAATTATTTACTGCAAACATATTTTCAATAAAAGAACAAACAACATACAATGGAAAATACACACATTACATAGAGATTTTTCCCTTGGAAACCCAGACAAGGAAAACCAACATCTTCTATGTTCATCTCATCATACATTGTTTATAATACAATACACATATAGGATCTGTAGCATCTAAAACCCTAATCTAATAACCCAGATTAGTCAACAACCAAAATTCCTTAACCATAGATAGAAAACCATCGACGAAAACCATGTGTCAAAAAACTGCCCAAAAATGGATGCAAAAAACCACCAAAAAAAATTCAGAGGGGTTGCCCCTGAATCCCTGCGCAGAGCGGATCCACCCCCCTCTTACCCCCTTGCATGCCCAACACAACGTAGACACTAGTTCTAGTCATCCAAAGAATATAACAAATACCCAACATTCTCCCACTTGTTGTTTTCTTTGCATACAGGGGGTTACAACGTTACATAGTCAACAATCCAGGGAAGCAATGCCCACATATCCTCTACACCAAGAGAACTTCTCAGTGCTCACAGATTTTGTTAATGAATCTGAAACATTCTTCAAAGTGTCAACCTTCATCAACAACACCCTCTTTTCTTCAACCATATCTCTCACAAAGTGATATTGAATATCAATATGCTTAGTATTTGAATGATAAGTTGGGTTCTTCGCCAGAAAAATTGCACTCTGATTGTCACAATCTATCCTTACAGCTTGTTGTACCAACCCAATACCTGAACAAAATATTTGTAACCATACTGGTTCCTTGCTTGCATGAGTGGTTGCCATGTATTAAGCTTTTGTAGTTGAAAGTGCCACTACAGACTATCTTTTGCTCCTCCAAATAGATTAAACACATACCCACTTGTAGATATTCTATGATCTAGATCTCCAGCCTAGTCTTCATCCACAAAGCCATGTATGGCCAACACTCTGTCCAAACCTATTCTTCCTTGGTAGAACAATCCATAACTAGTAGTGCCATGCAAATACCTGAAAACTCTATTTATTGTTGTTCAATGCTCCTTCCCTGGTTTTGACATATACCTGCTCAAAACTCCCACTACATCTGCATTGTCTGGTCTAGTACAGACCATTGCATAGATCAAACTACCAACCACACTCGCATATGGAACACGAGACATGTCCTCCTCCTCTTCATTTGTCTTGGGACACTGATCTGCAGATAACTTTACACTTACAGGAATAGGGACCCTGACCAATTTACATTCATGCATATTAAACCTCTGCAATATTGTCTCGACATATTTTCTTTTATTTAACCAGAGTTTCATATTTTTCCGATCTCTTTTAATTTCCATGCCCAGAATGAAATTTGCAGCACCAAGATCCTTCATGTCAAATTTAGAGGACAATTGAGTTTTCACATTCTATATAATCTCCTTGTTGTTTCCTATCAACAACATGTCATCCACATGTAAGACCAAATAAATCAAATTATCCCCAATTAATTTATAATACACACAGTGATCCTCTTTGCTTCTTGTGAAGTCAAGTCCCAACATATAAGTATCAAATTTTTGATACCACATCCTTGGTGATTGTTTTAAACCATACAGGGACTTTTTCAACTT
>SNQJ01S0081191.1:65391-80324 GCA_010110895.2 Picea sitchensis
TCGAGAAAGAACAGAAGGGTATCTCTAGGCTCAACTCACTTTCTTCTTTTGTAATTATTATGATGTTTCCATGACTAACTGCTAATGAGACCTCCTTGTTACTCTTTGATAAAGACACTTGACTTACTTACTCAGGTTTCTTGAAAAAAATTGTACGAGAGACCTCTAGGCTTGATAGTTATGGTATCACTTCCTTATACAGTGGTGAAGAGTTTCAAGAGAAACTGCTTTAGAATGCCTTAAAAATGATAATTTTGCAAAAATATGGCTAATTACAGTAAGTCACTATTCATTTGATGCTTTAGCAGACACAAAATTCAAGTATAACAATGTTGTGAAGAAAGATCTTGAAACTGTGTACTCCTGGTGAAATAAATACTTACAGAAAACCTCTTAGAATTGCCTTATTAACAAAATTCAAAAACTATTTACATATATACAGTAGGAAATCAGAAAAATTTTCAAGAACAAGGGGGAACTTCCCCATCTACTAAGGCCAATGCCTTGTCAGCTGTCATGACCTGTAGAAAATCTTCTCTGGAAATGGGCTTATGATAAAATTTAAGTCGGTGTCCATTTACCACAAAGGAGACTTGTCCATCGTCAATTGTTTTAATTTTTACAACTCCATTGTCATATACAGTGTCTACCTCGTAAGGGCCCAACCAACGGGTGGTAATTTTGCCTTTGAAGGTTTTGAATCAAGAATCAAACAATAGAGCCCAATTACCAGGATGGAAGTGCTTCTTCTTAATAAACTTGTCATGCCACTTGCTCCTATGGTTTTGGACTAATATCGTCCGTTGGATGGCATCTTGCCTAATTTCATCCAATTCATTCAACTGTATGGCTTGTTGCTTCTGAGCCTTATCCAGGTTCAATCCTAATTCTGCGGCAATACGAAAGGTCCTTACTTGGAATTCTATTGGTAAAAGTACTTGTTTCCCATACACTAGCTCATAAGGGGTATGCCTAGTGGTATTTCTCTAGGTAGTTCGGTATGCCCACAAATCCTCTGGGAGCCTATCAACGCAATCTCGGTGATGTAACTGAACAGTCTTGGTCAAGATGGCTTCCAAAACTTTTGTTGTGGATTCTACTTGACCATTGGCTTGCAGGTGGTATGGAGAATATTTACAATGTTTAATCCCATATTTTTCTGTTAGCTCTGTCATCAGCTTGGAAGTGAATTGAGTGCTTTGGTCGGTAACAATTTCACGAGGGACACCGAAGCAGGTAAAGATGTCTTCATAGATGAATTCGACAACAGACTTCTCTGTGGCCCTAAATAGGGATTTTTCCTCTACCCATTTGGTGACATAGTCCGTACTAACCAAGATATAGTTCTTCCTACGGGACATGGGTGAAATTGGTCCCACAAATTGAAAGTGGAAACTGGAAGGAAGAAGAAACTAAAAACCAAACCGAAACTACCTTCGGATTTCCGATTTTAGACACCACTCCATGTCTTACATTGTTATGGTCCTCCTGATCACCCATATTGGCTTGGTTTCCAAAAAAAGAGTACCTAAGTGGTTTTATCTTTGAAGAGAACAAAGTTTCTCTTTGATGAAAAGGTCTTCCTACTAATTGGATTTCTGGGACTCTACTCGAGCTGATTGAGATTATCGGTGCCGAAGTTTCTGTGTCAATTTGAGAGATAATTACATTGGATGAGCTACCAAACAAAAGATTCACCTGTTCAGGGTCTATGATATCTTCAAAATTAGGATTTCCCGATGGCGGTGTAAAAGAAAAAGTTGTATTGTTTGGTTCTGTGGAAGGCTCGAGTGGTCTTGCCTCCTGTCCTAGTATGATTGATGCTTCAATTTCTTGTTCTAAGTGCTCCCTATGTTAGTCACTTCAGAGACTATTTTATCTCTTTGGGTTGAGCTAGCTCCTGTTTTTCGGTATCGGTCTGCGGATTTTATAAGCGGAACGTTCCTTCCCCCAAAGAGATCGGAAGGAACCTTGGTTGAAAGGTATGATTTTGATTTAATGTATCTACCTTGTGGGTCTCTAGGCCTATTCAAGAAATAAAGCAAAAACAAAAAGAAAAATCTATCATTTGATTCCTAGGTCTATTCATGAAAGAAAACAAAAAGAAAAACTATTATTGGGTTTGGGTGAACCTGCTATACCAGATGCGCAGGTTCTAACCTTTCGTCTTAAAGTTCCCCCACCACCAAAATAATGATAAGGTCTAAGGATGATCTAATTCCTAATTACTTCTTACCTTAAGACAACTCCCCGACAACGACACCAAAATGTTAGGTGATTTATATGTACTAAAAAAGACACTAAACTACCCTTAATTAAATTGTTAACCCGGGGTAAGTAAACCTAGAGTTTTAACAAAATATATGCCAAAGGTAAAAGGTTGGTAGGAGTATAGTCTAACTAATGAAATCAACTATCTAAGGCTAATCTACTCAAGCAAACCTATCTAATGAACAAACCCTACTAAGCAACTTGAAACTAGGTAACCTAAGTACTTTTGGGCCAAGGACTGATGGATAGTTCCTAAGAAAGAAAGTAAAAACCCTATTCAAAGCAAACTAGTTCATGACAATAAGCAAAGGTAAACTACTAAGCATACTAAGCAAATGATGAAAGCAAACTAATTTTAACTTGCCCACCTACATTCAATGAGCAACTACCCTATGAAAGCAATTAAATAAGCAAGTAAGCAAAAGCACCTATCTAACCTATCAAAGCAAATAGACAAGTAAGCAAAGACACCTAACTAACCTACTAAAGAAAAAGACAAGTAAGAAAAGACAGTTATCTATCCTACTAAAGCAAATAGACAAGTAAACAAAGACTTCTCATTGAACAACTATCTAGCCTAAGAGGCAAGTGAACTAAATGCCTAATGCAAAACTATTTCTAATGTGTGAAAGGAAATTTAAATGCTCAATGCAATGCATGAAAGGAAATCTAGTCTATTGAAAGAAAGAAAGACTAACAACTAATTCTTGAGCAAACTGTTATCTAATCTATCAAAGCAAAGTCTATCTATCCTATAGCAGCAAATAAGACTATCTCCTAAGCTATGAAAGCAAGAAACTATATCTATGAAACACTCAAATATAATGTTGGTGGTTGTGTGAATTCCTTCGGTGGTGATGGATGATATCTCGATGACACTTGACAACAAAGGATAATTCCACCGGTATAAACTCAACACTAATCTCAATGGCAAAATGAAAGGTATGGATTAAACAATCTAAGGAGAATTTAGCCATGTCAAAGATAATGTTAAATACCTTGCATATTCATGTATGAACCATCAACAACATAACGAGGTTATTATTCCAATTCTGCACTATGTAAGCAAACTAGATTCATTCATTAACTAAGAAATTCAATTGCACTTTAATTCTAAGAAAGGAAATTGCGTGAAATAAAACTATACTATGTCTATTTTAACCATTCAAACTATGATAAGAAAATGACTAAAAACAGAGATTAAAAGCATGATATTAAAAAGTAAATTGACAATTACATTAAACAATACTAAGTAAATGAAATCCACGTAAACTAAGATAAGCAAGCTATGTTTCAAAAAATGGAAGTAAATCTATCCATCCATCAAAATCCTTGTCAAAGCAAACCCAAATTAAAACTATGTTATGTTCTAATTAAAAATCTGTTCTAAACTCGACTGTAAAATTATAAAAGAAAGCACAATTTAACATCTACGTTGCACACGAGGTTAGTATAGTGAGAGAGAGACTTGAAAGCCTTTTCTAATCTACGAAATCAACACATACTAACACATATCATCATCTAACCTGCAAAAAGAAGTAAAACAATAAGCTACAACAAACTAATTAATTAAATAAAAATACACATGTACAGGAAATAAAAAGAGAGTAATTTAAATTAGGAAATGCAAAATAAACATGAAGACAATTACCAGACTACTGGTGGGGCCCCCAACAAGTTGTGTTCACTCTCTAAAAGTACACCATGAGCTTAGCAGGCCGAATTCACCATAAAAATCCAAAAACACAGTTTTGGCATAATTCTGGCAATGTAAAAACTCAAAATAGAGCAAAATCGTTTTTCCGGCAATTCTAATGCTTATGCTACTTGGTTCTTCTACTTAACAATCATCTGACCACCTCAATGGTATTTATAACATTTACAACCCAAGTGGTCAACCACAGGAGGGTCGAACCTCCTCTAAATTCGGCAAAATACAATAAATTTGGTCATAACTAACAAAACAGAGAAAGCCAATAATCGCCCTCTTTGGAAAACTGAAATTGAGTTGTCTTGAGCTTAGTAGCTGGAGGGGGCGATGATAAACAAAACCCATGTGCCCGATTTGTCCACCACTGGCTGCCAATACCATAATCGCCAACTCGCCTTGCGTTTTTGTGCAATACTGGGTGCTGGAACGAGTGTCGGATTGGGTATTGGAACGAGTGTTGGAACGAGTGTTGGATCAAGTGTCGGAACTCGAAACATGGTGCGCTTTTCCCTGTAACAACAGAAAAACATGAATTAACTCTTGGAAACCATAAAACATGATGAATTAAACTTGATTTAATCATAAAACACGAATTATACATACCTCATGCCGATTATACCATTTTATCATAAAATTCTTCAAAAAGCTCCTTCAAAACGTGCAAATCATATATGTACATGTGGCAAAAATGTATAATAATCGTCATAAAAATGATCATATCTTGGGCCCAACAACAACATGAGAAAAAATCTCACCAAAATCAATTCCCTCAACCTGGGAATAACCCTTTGCTACTAACCGAGCTTTGTGTTTCTCCACTTTTCCATCTGCACTGAGATTCCTTTTAAATACCCATTTGTTGCCAATGGGATTTACTCTAGTTAGCAACTCCACTAGATCCCAAGCCTCGTTCTTACCAAGGTTTCCATTTCTTCGACCATGGCCTTTTTCTAGAGTTTTCCATCCTTTGAATCTACTGCCTCCCTAATAGTTCTAGGATCATCATCAGTAATTGACAAAGCAAAATTTAAACGGAAATCAAGTGGAGTGTACCTTTCCGGTAGCCTTTTTTCCCAAACTGATCTCCTCAATACCATAGTATGAGGATATTCTTCTTCTGATTTTTGTTCTTCTGTAGAGTCTGATTCATCATCCTTTAACTCAAACTCTTTCTTATTTGGTTCTTCCTTACTTGGTAGGACTTCATGTTTGACAACATCTTTCATTTCTCTAAATACCACATCTCGACTATACACAACCTTCTTAGTTTCTTAGTTCCAAATCTTATAACCTTTGAGACCATATTTATACCCAATAAAGATACACTTTTCAACCTTCTTATCTAGCTTACTCTTGTTTTCCTTTGGAACATGAACATAGGCCTCACAGCCGAATACCTTGATATGTGTGAGAGAGGGTTTCTTACCTTGTGTTTGTTGATCATACCTTGTGTGGAATCTTGTCATCCAGTGTTGATGAGGGTGATCGATTGACCAGGTAACATGAAGTACCCACTGCCTCTACCCAGAATTCTTCCCCTAACCTAGCACCACTGAGCATGGACCTTGTTGTTTCCATCAGCATCATGTTCATCCTTTATACAAATCCATTCTTCTAAGGTGTATAAGGAGTATTCTTGTGCCATGTTATACCACATTTCTTACATAATTCTTCAAATTCATTTCCGTAGAACTCTCCACCATTATTTGTCCTCAGGATCTTAATTGTTTTCTCTGTTTGATTATCAACAATAGCCTTAAACTCTTTCAACCTATCAAGGAATTCAGATTTCTTCCTGAGGAAACATATCCAAGTATTCATCGAGAAGTCATCTATAAATGAGACATAGTACACAAATTTTGTCAATGATGGAACTGACACATGTCCAAACACATAATTGTACACTAGCTGTAAAATTCCTTCTACCCTCATTGCACCAGAGGGGAATCTTACCTGATTCTGCTTCCCATATACACAACGTTCACATAAATCAAAATCCAGAGAGCAGTTAGACATAACTTTACCCATACCTTTACCCTGTAATAGTCGAAGTCCCTTCTCTCCGATATACCCCAGTCTTTGATGCCACAACATAACATTTTCTCCAGTGACTGTAGTAGTTTTTTCTTTTTCAGCTCCAATATCGAGAACAGTGGAACTATTACACCCATCATTAATACTGCTTCCTTGCGGCTTATAAAAAGTTCCAATCCAAACTCCCTTAAACAACACCAATGCTCCTCGAACCATTCTATAGATTTCTTTTTCAAATATTGTTTTTACCCCTGCATTGTCCATTTTGCTTACATAAATCAAATTTCTAGCCAATCCTGGAATGTGCAGAAGACCAGGTAGTGTTCTAATCCTTCTGATCTATGAGCCTCAACTTGACTCTTCCTCATCCTATGATTTTGGATGTCGAGCCATCACCTAGGAAAACATTACCTCCATCATACCTTTCATATTCACAAAACCACTCCATGTGGATAGTCATGTGAAAGGATGCACCTGAGTCAACCAACCATGCCTCATGATCTGCATGTGTGCTTGAAGAAGCCAAGTATGCATCCCCTCATTCTTATTTGGAGGTCTTTTCTTCTATAGAGGTATCACCTTCAGATATCTTCACTCTCTCAACATTTTTGGAGCTACATCGCTTCTTCAAGTGACCTTCTTTTTCACATCTCTAGCATACCTTTACAAACTTTCTGGGAGATTTAGATCTACCCTTATATTTAGATCTCCCACTTGAGGACTTAGATCTGTTTCTTTCCTAGGAACGTCCTCTTGCAAATAATTCATATGTGATATGTCCTTCCATGTTATTTTATCTCATCTCCTCCGACAACAAGGATGAGACCACATCATTAAAACTCAAGGNACTTATCTTCATCTGAAATTTTAATCTTAACAGATAATAATTGACTTACCACAGTATTGAAACCGTTCAGATGCTCTGTCACAGAGTCTCCATCTCTCATCCTCAAGTTATACAGCTTCTTCCGCGGGAACAATTTAATTACCAAGGAATTAGACGGATACAAGTTCCCCAACTTATCCTACATCTCCTTGGTTGTAGCTTCTCCTGACACATTCAGTAATACTAAATCTAAGAGACACAATCAGAGTGTTCTCTTTGCCTTCCGATCCAACATTTTCCATTCATTTGTTGACGTTCTTGTAGGTGTAGTACCTAGATCTACCGCGATCCACTGATCTCTATCTACCAACAGATTTTCCATCATGAGCTTCCACAACTCAAAACTTTTCCCATTAAATTTCTCAATCTCTATTTTCGAACTGCTCATCATTTATTTTCACTTGAAGAATCAATACCGCAAATCTCCCACAGTAACAAGGCTTATCACAGTCCTGAGCCAAACCCCTGACCACAAAAGCATCCCCTTGAAACCAATATTTGCTATGGTACCAAATGGATATTTTAACATTATACATTTTTTTATTGCAAACATATTTTCAATAAAAGAACAGAAAAGATACAATGGCAAATACACACATTACACAAAGATTTTTCCCTTGGAAACCAAAACCGGGAAAACAAGCATCTTCTATATTCATCTCACCATACATTGTTTACAATACAATATACATATAGTATCCCATAGCATCCAAAATCCTAATCCAATCACCTGGATTAGTCAACAACCTTAATTCCTTAACTGGAAATAGAAAACCATCGTCGAAAACCATGTGTCGAAAAACCACCCAAAAACGGACGCAAAAAACTTCCAAAAAAAAAATTACGGGGGCGCTACCCCCTAATCCCTACGCACGTGTGCTCCTGCCCCCCTGTGCACCCAACACAATGTAGACACTAGTTCTAGTCATGCAAATAATAGAACACTTATTTATTTGGTCTTGTATGTGGATGATATGTTGCTAATAGGAAATGACAAGGCAATTATCTACAATGTGAAAACTCAATGGTCCTCTAAATTTGACATGAAGGATCTTGGTGATGCAAATTTCATTTTGGGCATGGAAATTAAAAAAGATCGAGAAAACATGAAACTATGGTTAAATCAGAGGACATATGTCGAGACAATATTGCAGAGGTTTAATATGCAGGAACGTAAATTGGTCAATGTCCCTATTATTGTAGGTGTAAAGTTATATGTGGATCAGTGTCCCAAGACACATGAAGAGGAAGAGGACATGTCTCGTGTTCCATATGTGAGTTTGGTTGGTAGTTTGATGTATGCAATGGTATGTACTAGACCATACATTGCACATGCAGTGGGAGTTTTGAGCGTGAATATGTCAAAACCATGGAAGGTTCATTGGACAACGGTAAAGAGGGTTTTCAGGTATTTGCGTGGCACTACTAGTTATGGATTGTGTTGCCAAGGAAGACCATGATTGGACATAGTGTTGTACATACATGGGTTTGTTGATGCAGACTGGGCTAGAGATATGGATCATGAAATATCTACAAGTGGGTATGTGTTTAACCTATTTGCAGTAGCAATCAATTGGATGAGCAAAAGATAGTATATAGAGGCACTCTTAACTATAGAAGTTGAATACATGGCAGCCACTCATACAAGCAAGGAAGCAGTATGGTTACATATATTGTGTTCAAGTATTGGGTTGGTACAAAAAGTTTAAGGATAGATTGCAACAGTTAGAGTGAAATATTCCTAGAAAAGAACCCAACTCATCATTCAAAGACAAAGCATATTGATGTTCACTATCACTTTGTGAGAGACATGGTTGAAGAAAATAAGGTGTTGTTTATGAAGGTGGACACTTGAAGAATGTTGCATATTCATTAACAAAATCTGTGAGAACTGAGAAGTTCTCTTGGTGTAGAAGAGATATGGGCATTGATGCCCTGTATTGTGGACTATGTAAGCATGTAACCTCATGTATGCAAAGAAAACAAAAGTGGGAGAATGTTGGGTATGTGTTATATTCTTTGCATGGGAATTTTTTGCGTCCATTTTTTGGCGGTTTTTCAACACATGGTTTTCATCGATGGTTTTCTAATTCTGGTTAATAAATTAGGGTTGTTGACTAATCCATATCAATGGATTAGTGGTTTTGGATGTCGTGGGATCCTATATATGTATTGTATTGTAGACAATGATGATATGATGAATAGAAGATTAGAGGTGCAACTCTAAACAGGTTGTTGGTTTTCTCGATTTGGGTTCCCAGGGTAAAATCTTTGTTTAATGTGTGTGTGTTCCATTGAATCTTTTCTAATTTTATTAAGAATCTATTTACAGTAATTAATTATACAAGGTTAAAATCTACACAGGCTATAAGCCTTCCATTTACAGATCACCTGGAGTTTTCCTTCTTTGTGAAGAGGATTATAGCTTGGGTGATAACTTTGTGGGGTTACTAAAAATTCTTCTCATATCTTCACTAGTAAGACTTGGGCCCTCATAATCCCACAGTGACCTTTGGAAGAATTTTTAGGCTCCTCATTAGTTGGATTTGGGATTTAATCACCTTGGGATAACTTTTGAAGGATTGTGGTTAAATATTGTTGTCTTTTAATAGTCTTTTTCGTAGGAGTGTACTTATTGGTGTAACGTCCCTGTCCATCCATGTTGGGCCACACTAGGCCAGAGAATTCTTATTGTTCTCTCTGCAGAACATACTGTAACATACCCAACATCCAACTGAGCTATGCCACATAAATTTTTCGAACTGCATGCAATTAAAATATATACACACAGAACTCTTGCGGAAATATATATACATAAAACATAAACAACCAAATACATATGTAAATGCACGGATTCAAACTGAAATAATAGTAAACGTATACATGCAACATATATAGGAAATACCCATAAATATACAGACAATCATAACCACACATAAGATAAAGCCATAAAAATAAACACGTAAATAACAATGTAGCATGTAAATTTATCACACAATTAGCACTTATCTTGATAAGAATGTCACCAACTATGTGCAGACCTTCCACGAACCTCCCAACCTTAGACCACACTGTTCATCACTCTCAACAGTGAGTCACCCCCGACCTGGTACTAAACTCCACCCGGGTAAAGGGATTTCTAACCAGGCTAAAGGCTCATGGACAACAGGAAAGACTATGTCATAAGTCCCAACTCAAACTAACAGCCTACAGTCCCTCATTCCCCACATGCCTGTCCCACCCAGGAAGTGTGACCCTTCTCTACTCAACAGTCCTTCAGCTTCCCCACTTCTCTTCTGGGCTTCAGCAACAGGTCAGACAGGAAGTCTCAGAGCCATGTAGCTGCAGTTTAGCACCTTTCAGGAAATTAACTCCTAGCAATTCTCTCACCCAGAGAATTTCTCACGAACCTGACAACCTGTCTCTTCAATATCCCACGGGCCTAAAAATTGACTTCTTCAGTCCATCTCCCAAGCTAACTAGATACACCAACACAAAAATGGCTATGGATACAGGGTCAGTTCCAGTCATGAAGATACGAAAGATAGCTCAATGGGTGTGTGCATGCTCATGGATGATTGACTGGATGACTGAATGATGGAAGGAATGATGGGAATAATCATGGAAAAAGATGGGAAAATGAACTAAGTCCCAACAATATGTATGCATGTCCCCAACTTGATACTTGTCATGTTGGGACCTACTTTGGCCCACTTGTCCCTAACTTTAGAACTTAGGATAAAATAATTATCCATACTTTATGATTTAAGAAAAATTAATATAATATTCCTTTTTGGCCTAAGCTCCCTAGATTAGCCCCTTTTTTCTTAAATTTTAGGCCCCTCCCTTTCCCTAACTAGTGGAGTTTAGTTCCCCATCTCTTTTATCATGGTCGGTCTACGTGCAACGATGTATTTTATATTAATTATGAGACATATACAAAAATAGGTGCACTGGCCTTTAACATCTAGGCTCTCTAGCCTAATCCAAACATAAGCATCCTAGATTATAATAAATGGCTCACCAGCCTATAAAACACAGCATATATACAAAATTCTCCTTGGCCTCAATATCATGCGCACTCAAGTTGTTGTGCGTGATATCCAAGAATCTGCACACTTCATCATTTTAGTGTGTAGTACAAGCATGCACTATGCCATGAAATGTGCATACAAAATGATATCAAACAACTCACCAACTTAAGTACATTTTCATTTACATTACAATTGGGTTTGGCCTAGGGATATTACAATCACCTCCCCTTATTTATGCACTGTCCTCAGTGCATCATGTACCCATATACAACAAAATTTCAAAAATCCTCAAAAAGATGCGAGTATTCTGCTCACATTGCATCCTCATGCTCCCAAGTAGCGTCCTCAGGACCATACCAGGTCCATTGGACCTTACAAGCCTTATGGCTCGATTCCAGAGCTGTTTGATTTTTCGGTCTAGAATGCGCACCGGATGCACTTGGAAAGTGCCTTCTTGCTCCACCTGGATCACATTCCAATCAATAACATGATTAGCATCGGGCATATATTTCTTGAGAAATGATACATGGAATACATTATCAACAGACATAGATGCAGGCAATGCAATCATATAAGCTACTGGACCAATCCTCTCTAGGATTTCAAACGACCCACAATAGCAAGCTGCCAACTTTGAACAATTTCCCAACTTCAAGGAACTTATGTTGGCTTTCACTTTCAAGAATACATGATCACCCACTTTAAATTCCATGTGAGTTCTGCCCTTATCAGCATAACTTTTCTGCCTGTCTTGGGCAACCTTTAAATTTTGTTTTATTTTTATCATTTTCTCCTCCATTTCCCTGAGCAATCTGGCCCAACCACTGCTCTATCTGCTGGGTTATCCCAGCTTACTGGTGTGTTGCACTTTCTTCCATAAAGTGCCTCAAATGGGCTCATCTTTAGAGATGCTTGGTACCCATTATTATAAGCAAACTCTACCAAGTGTAGGTAGTCTTCCCATTTTGATGGTTTATCCATCACATACATCCTCATCATATCTTCAATCACCTGATTCACGCTCTCTATTTTCCCATCTGATTATGGATGATACGTTGTACTAAAATTCAAATTTGATCCAAATCCATTAAATAATCCCTTCCAAAATTTTGAGGTAAATTTTGGATCTCTGTCAAACACAATTGTCTTGGGTATGCCATGTAATCTAGAAATTTCCTTCATATAAACATTAGCAATGTTGGTTTCCTTGTGAGTGAGCTTAACTGGAACAAAATGGGCAGCCTTAGTAAGCTTATCCACCACTACCATGATAGAATCATGTTGCTTGTTTGTTCTGGGCAGTTTAGTGATGAAATCCNTGCAATGATGTATTTTATATTAATGATGAGGCATATACAAAAATAGGTACACCATCCTTTAACATCTAGGCTCTCCGGCCTAATCACCACAAAAATGGCTCACTAGCCTATAAAACACAACATATACACAAAGGCTCTCTGGCCTCAATATCGTGCACACTCAAGATGATGCACACAGTATCCTAGGATGTGCACACTTCATTATTTTACTACACAGTACATGCACACACTATGACACGAAAGGTGCACACAAAAATGATATCAAACAAATCACCAGCTTAATTACATTTTCATTTACATTACAAGTGGGTTTGGCCTAAAGATATTACAATCCCCTCCCCTTATTTATGCATTGTCCTCGGTGCATTATGTACACATATACAACAAAAATTTCAAAAAACCTCAAAAAGATGTGGGTATTCTACCCGCATTGCATCCTTGTGCTCCCAAGTAGCATCCTTAGGACCGTACCAAGTCCATTGGACCTTTACAAGATCTATGGCTCGATTTCGGAGCTGTTTGATTTCCTGGTCCAAAGTGCATACCAAATGCACTTGGAAAGCATCTTCTTGCTTCACCTAAATCACATTCCAATCAATAACATGATTAACATCAGGTATATATTTCTTGAGCAATGATACATAGAATACATTATGAACATACATAGATGTAGGCAAAGAAATTATATAAGCTATTGGACCAATCCTCTCTAGGATTTCAAACGACCCACAATAGTGAGCTACCGACTTTGAAAAATTTCCCAACTTCAGGTAACTTTTGTTGGCTTTCACTTTCAAGAATACATGGTCCCCAACTTTAAATTCCTTGTGAGTTCTACCCTTATCAACATAGTTTTTCTTCCTATCTTGGGAAGCCTTTAAATTTTGTTTTATTTTCAACATTTTCTCCTCCATTTCCCTAAGTAAATCTGGCCTAACTACTGCTCTATCTATTGGGTTATCCCATGTTACCAGTGTGTTGCACTTTCTACCATAAATTTCCTCAAACTGGCTCATCTTCAATGATGTTTTGTGCCCATTGTTATAAGCAAAATCTACTAAGTGTAGGTATTCTTCCCATTTTAATGATTTATCCATCACATACATCCTCAACATATCTCCAATAACTTGATTCACCCTCTATGTTTGTCCATCTGATTTTGGATGATAAGTTGTACTAAAATTCAAATTTGTTCCAAATCCATTAAATAATCCTTTCCAAAATTTTGAGGTAAATTTTGGATCTCTGTCAGACACAATTGTCTTTGGTATACCATGCAATCGAGCAATTTCTCTCATATAAACATCAACAATATTGGTTGCCTTGTGAGTGAGCTTAACTGGAATAAAATGGGCAACTTTAGTAAGCTTATCCACCACTACCATGATAGAATCATGTTGCGTGTTTGTTCTGGGAAGTTTGGTGATGAAATCCATTTTTACAACTTCCCATTTCCACTCAGGAATGGGTAATGGTTGTAGCAAACCAACTGGGTGTCTATGCTCATCTTTTACCTTTTGACATTCCAAACATTTGGCAATAAAATCTACAACTTCTTTCTTGATGTCTGGCCAATAATATTGGCTTTTGATAGTTGCAATAGTTTTCTGATAACTTGGGTGCCCAGCATAAGGTACATTATGCATTTCTCTCAATATTATATTTTTCAATCCCTAGAAATTTGGTACATAAATTATGCCCATGTACATAAGAGTTTCATCATTATCTAGCTTGTATTCTTCAATTTTCTACTGCAAATTACCTTGATGTAATTTTGTCACTAATTCCTTGTATTGCAAATCTAATTTTGCAGCCTCTAAAATTATGTGTTTCAAATCTGATCGGTACATGCTAATGGTTGTAGCATGCAATTCATGCACTCTTCTGCTAAGTGCATCAACCACTTTTTTCTCTTTTCCCTTGATATGCTTTATATCAAGGTCATATTCACTTAGAAATTCTAACCATCTGCTTTTCCTAACATTTAGAGTTGGCTGATCAAATAAATATTTCAAACCATTATGGTCTTTCCTTAGTTCAAACCTTTTTCCCATGAGGTAGTGTCTCCATTTCCTTAAGGCATTCACTATGGATGCCAACTCCAAATCATGAGTGGCATAGTGTCTTTCATGCTCCTTCAACTTCCTTGATTCATAACATATAACAAACCCATTTTGACTGATGAATCCACCAAGTCCTTATTTACATGCATCTGTCCATAAAATGAAGTCTTCATTTGGGTCTGCAATCCTTAGTATTGGAGAACTTGTTAATAATTTCTTCAAGTGTTGGAAACTCTTTTCATAATCCAATGTCCACTGAAACTTCACACCCTTCTTTTGCAAGGAAGTGATTGGGTGTGCAATATTTGAGAATCCTTCAATAAATATCCTATAATAGCCTACAAGGACCATGAATGATATGACCTCTATCACATTCTTTGGCGTTGGCCATTCTCTAATGGCTTCTATCTTCTCATGATCCACTTCTATCCCATCCTCTGAAATGATATGTCCCAAATAATAAATTTTATTCTGATAAAATGAGCACTTGCTCAATTTGGCATACAACTTATGCTCCATTAATACTTGCAACACCATCCTCAAATGATGTTCATTCTCTTCTTCTAACTTGGAATATACAAGGATGTCATCCAAAAAGACAATGACAAACTTGTC